>SNSB01087948.1:40301-66751 GCA_012922965.1 Capreolus pygargus | reverse complement strand
CAGGCAAGTTCTTAACCACTAGTGCCACCTAGGAAGCTTAAGATGACATATTAAAAAGCATAGACATCACTTTTCTGACAGAGGTCTGTATAGTTAAAGCTAAGGTCTTTCCAATAGTCATGTGTGGTATAAGAGTTGGACTATAAATAAGGCTTAAAGCTGAAGAATTGATGCTTTTGAACTGTGGTGCTGGAGAAGACTCTTGAGAGTCCCTTGGACTAAAAGGAAGACAAACCAGTCAATCCTAATAGGAATCACTGTGAATATTCACTGGAAGGACTGATGCTGATGCTGAAACTCCAGTACTTTGGCCACCTAATATGAAGAGCCAACTCATTGGAAAAGACCTTGATGATGGGAAAGATTGAAGACAAAAGGAGAAGGGAGAGGCAGAGGATGAGATGATTAGATAGCATCATTGACTCAATGGACATGAATTAAAGCATCTTTGGGAGATTCTGAAGTACAGTGTAGCCTGGTGTGCTGCAGTCCATGGGGTCACAAAGAGTTGGACACAACTTAGCAACTGAACAACAACAAAGTGTTTGAAACCTGTAGATACCAACTTTTGTAGGAGAGCATTACAGCATTATGTCATGGAAAGATTTGGCATACTTATCTTGAATTTATTTTACAAAGAGAAAAATAATGAGCCACTAACAAGTGAGACTGAACACTTTGGACCACTGACATAGAAAATGTGACGTCAGGACAATTCCAGGACACATGATTGAATAAATACACTTCTGCTTGTGGAGGGGACAGGACTGAATATCCTGGTCTTCCTCAAAGTCTAATAAATAACACTCAATTTCAAATTTCAAAAGAATATTTGATTCCTATATAATTTCATTCAAAATTTAAAACTGAATAGACTCTGAAAGTCAGATGGACTGATTTTTTGTCATTTATGGCGAAGTAACTTTATTTATTGAAAAACCTAAATAGAGTCATATAACTCAATACAAAGACAAAAAGATACAATAATTATTTTGAATAAAATTTCCATTCACCAAGAAGCCTAAGATCTGCAAATTTTCTTAAAGTGTCATTAGATTCTGAATGGAGAAAAGTAAGTATAGGCTAAATAAATGACCAGTTAATAGATAACAGAACATTTCATAGGCTATAGTAAATTATATTTTAAATCAGCTGGAAAAACCATTTTGCTGAATAATTATCGATGTATGTTAACTTGCTTAATATTCAGTTCCCTTTAGCTTAAATTTTAATACTGATTGCCTTTTTTCATGCCTTCTTTCAGGATCTGGTTAATTTAATGACCAGGAAAAAATAAGCAGACAAAGTAAAGGTTTGCGGTGAGCCAGACTTTTTCCCATGCATGCACAGAGCACGTGGTCTATGAACAGGACAACCCTCACTTCCTGTCGGGGGGAGTCACACAGGTACCGGGTAGTATGTATACGTGCTGCCAGGCACTCAAAGACACTGAGCTGTCAGCCTGAGGCAGAACTCAGCACATTTGTCCAGGGAAATCCTTGCCTCATGCCGCTCTCCAGTCTGCTCTGGGTGTTTCTGGCCTTCACCCTCCCTGGTAGGGATGCTTCCAAACCCGGATGTGATTATTCAAGGTAAAAGGACTGCACACAGGCATTGGTGCTTCACAGGGACTTGGGGAAGAAAGGAAAGTTGGAGAAAAGCAAGCAAGCATCTTATGATTTCAATTTTTTTTGTCTTTGGGTCCTAAATAACTCCTACACTATTTTATTCACTGCTTCATCATTGTTTTCTGATTTTTTTCCCCACAGCATCTAGCATGGCCCAGAAAGTTACTCAAAACCAGCCAGATGTATCCAGTCAAGTGGAGCAGTCAGTCACCCTGAATTGTCGGTATGAAACAAGTTGGAGACATTACCACCTTATTTGGTACAAGCAACTTCCCAGTGGACAGATGACTTACCTTATTCATCAGTATTCAGAAGACAGCAACACAAGGAATGGCCGCTACTCTGTAAACTTCCTGAAAGCAGATAAATCCATCAGCCTCATCATTTCATCCTTACAGCTGGAAGATTCTGCAAAGTACTTCTGTGCTATCCCTAAGCTCACAGTGCTTGAAGTAATAGAAAAAGTTGTACAAAAACCCAGAGCTTGATAAGAGGGAGCCCCCCTGCTGCAGGACCCCAGCTGAAATTCACACCCACAGACCCCAGACAAGAAATGATAGTCCTGTGGTTGTTTAAGTTGTGGTCTGGATTAGAAGATTTAATTCTAGATAAAGGCTCTTTCTATGTCTTTGGAAACAGGTGTCCAAAGTAACTTTCTACAAATACATTCTCCTCTTGAATTTTTGACTTTCAGTCAACCATACAGAACATGTGTAAAGTTGTCTAGATTTGAAAACTTGTCCCATAATACTTTAAACTGGCAGTTTTAGTTAATCACAAACCTGGGTCTAGTTGTGTGTAGTCACTATCAAAACCATTTGCTTAGTCACTTCCTCTTACTTCGTGTCAGGGCACAATCAGAAAAGCAGAACCATGAGTGATGTAGAATAAGAGATTAGTTATAAGGACTAGAATTCAGGCAATAGCTAGAGCTGGTGGACAAGTCTGTACAAAGTTGTTATTTTATATCTGATGTTGAGCCTGAATTCACTTTAAGTGAGCTTAGAGTAACGTTTGTAAAGGAAAGTTTGATGAGGACAAAAGCATGGGCAAACTGTGACAAATGAAGTCATACTTAAACTGTGAGGATACTTGGAACCCACAAAGACTTGTCTCTCCCTCATCTCTTTCAGTCTCACAATACTGGGTGACCTTGAAGAGAAGTAGCTGTCATTTGCCATCATGCTACATGCATACCTGGCCCAAGACAAAGATGAAGAGGACTTCTAATGGGAAGTGGAGGAGTTGTGAGTCAACAATAAGATGAGCTAGTTCAGCAGCAGCAATGTAGAAAAAGCATTTGCCAAAATCAAATAGTCAACCATGGTGAAAACTCTAAGAAGCATAGCAATAATGGAGAAGTTCCTCAACAGCACTTAGTATGTTTACTGGTAAAAGACTATACTTTTCCCTAAGGAAGGGAACAAAGGGAGAATATCCACTTTAGTCACTCTCCTTCAGCACAGTGCTGGGCAGCACAGTGTTGTAACCAGGGCAATAAAGAAAGTAAATACATGATCAACCTTATAAGCCAGAAAGGCAATCAAATTAACACTATTTTCTATCTATGTAGAAAATCCCAAAGAATATACCCTCCAAAACTCCTACAACTAGTAAGTAGGTTCAGAAGGTCTCAGGATACATAAGATAAACACAAAATAATATGCATTTCTATATACTAGCAGTAAACATGTGGATATCTAAATTAATAATATAATACTGTTTACAATGAGTCAAGAAAGACCCTAACTCCTTAGGTTAAAATTTAAGAAAACATGTACAGAACTTATACACAGAAAGCTACAAAACACTGGCACTTCCAAAAAATACAAATAGCCAATTATTATAGCTATTATCCTAGAAAGACCAACTTTTCCCCCATGGAGCTGCATAGGCATCTTTAAAAGTGAAAGTGTAAGTCCTCAGTCGTGTCCAACTCATTGCAACCCCATGGACTATACAGTCCATGGAATTCTCCAGGCCAGAATACTGGAGTGGGTAGCCTTTCCCTTCTCCAGGGGATCTTCCCAACCCAGGGATCGAACCCAGGTCTCCCATATTGCAGGTGGATTCTTTACCAGCTAAGCCACAGGGGAAGCCCCATGGAGCTGCATAGGCACCTTTGGAGGAAAAAAAAAAAAAAATGATGACACATGCATTATGACCTCCTTTTGGACTTGATTCTCTTTATTGACTTTATTTTATCCTCATACCAACAGACCATTCTATCTTAATTACTGGGGCTTCATACGTTTGAAATCTGGAAATGCAAGAGATGCTTTCTTTGTCTTATTCAAGGCTTATCTAGGTTTTTGCACTTCCACATAAGTTATACATAGCTTCTACCACAAGAGATTGAGGTAATTTGTTTGGGATTGTGTTGAATTTATGAAGTGATTTGGGACAATTGACATCTTAACATATGGAGTCTTTGGATCCATTACCTCTTTATTTATGTCCCTCTAATTTCTTTCATTAATGTTAAGATTTTTGTAGAGGACATGCATTGTTGCTGTTGTTTAGTCTCTGTTGTGTCCATCAAGACAGTGAATAGGAGTACTGATAGTCTACCTGTCTTGTTTGTGATCCTGTAGGGAATAATACTGACTTTGATATTTTCAACGATACCCTTTATTAGATTTGGGAATTTGTCTTTTATTTTTGGATTGTTGGGAGTATTCATCATACTTACCTCCCATAACTCCCATCATACATACATAACAAAAGAGATGTTAGCCTTTCAGCAAATTCTCTTGGTTATTTGAAAGTAAATTAAGTACATAATTTTGGTTTTCATCAAGCAAAGGAAGATAACCTCACCTCATATGGTCAAGATATAATCTTCTAAAATTAAAAATTCTGAAAAGCAGCAATAGGCTAGAAAACTTATTTTCAGATTCTCTGTATATTTTTGATTTTCAATATTATTTAAAATGACACTTTGAAGTGTTTAGTACAATCTTCTAAAAAATAAAGTCAAAGAAATCAACATACAAAATGTTCATGCTAGTTTTCTTCTGCCTTTTGCTAATAGAATAAAATAATATATTCCTACATAGCTTAAATGAATTCATTTTCATTTGTTCCTATATTTTCAGTAGTAGTGGGTGTTGACTTGTGTGTGCATGTGGTCTGCCACAGACTCCCAAAGAATATTTATGATTATTTGTTAAATGAATGAAGCATGATTATCATGATATTTACTCCCATATCATCAGTTTAATTTTCCTCCATCCTAGAGTTGGGATGTTTGTTATCTGTTCTTGAATTTTGCCCACAAATATAACTCTCTATTTATCCTGTTGGAATCTTTTGTTTAACTTGACTTCCATGGCATTGAAAGATTGCTTTTAGAATAATTTTAAGAATTGCTCAGCATAGATTCTTTCACTAAGTTCATGAATAACAACTCATCTACTCATTCAGAAAACAGATAACTCTTGAGTGCTTTTTGTGTAGGAACCTCTCTTTATAAACTTTGAATAGCCTTAAAATATGGGAAGGTTAAACACAAAAGGAAAACTACAAAGAAGCCGACAACTGAGGATCATAATGGGGGTGTGACAAAGAAAGGAGCCAGAAATAACTAAAATCTTTTGTGGAGCAGTACAGAACCAAGAAAACACAGCTGAGTGCAGAGCTGGTACAACTACGATGTGCGTGAGTTCTCAGTCGTGTCCAGCTCTTGGGCCCACCAGGCTCCTCTGTCCATGGATTTACTAAGGCAAGAATACTGGAGTTGGTAGCCATTTCCTTTTCCAGAGGATATCCCTGATCCAGGGATCGAACCCCCATTGCCTACATTGCAGGTGGATTCTTTACCGGCTGAGCCACCAGGGATATTTACCTTTTAATCTGAGCAACTTTTCAAAAGGTTGACTTCTGGTGGGAGTTTAGCTCTGCAGTCTGTTTATTCAGTCACAAGAAGGGGCTGCTTCACTTGGAAACAGTGGTCCTTTCTGGCTATAAAAAGGAAAGGAAACATGTTTTCCATTGATGTTCCACAGAAAAGTGAAAAAAAAGAACAGATTTTCACTGTCTTTAGATAAACTGATTTTATAATCCTTTGTTGAGTGCATGTGGTCAAGGATTCAGGGAATCATAGCCTCTTAGCTTAAACCTTTTCCATTTACCTCCCTAAACACTGCTTTCCCATTTCCCACCCCTGGTTAACTCTTCCCTTTCCTATTGCTTATGCTCTTTCCTCTTCACTCCTCTTGTTATGCCAGGATCATCCACCTCCACCCTTCTCCACCCCAGAGAGTTGGCTCTCCCTTCTGTCTTCTCTCTCAGTGTCTGCATTCTTGGTGTAGAGCACCTACAAATGTGGGCACAGGGGGCCTTTAAGGACAATTGTTCAAGGAGGACAAGGAGAATACCATCTGTGTCATCAGTTGCTATATCAAGAACCGATGCATTGAGAAATGTCTGCCTAGATGGAGACAGATGCATGATTCCAAGGACATTTTCAGGATGCTGAGTTCCAATGTCTGAGATCAAGATGTTTAGCTTTTTGTCTCAGCGTTACTAATATTTCCTGTCCCTTGGAACAACCAGAGGCTACTTTGAAATCTCACATACATTTGCTAAAACGTGGATGGGAATTTTCACCTCTTTACATTATAGAGCTCAGTAAAGCTTTCTGGGATTAAACAATGTTTTCCACAAGCTTCACGGAGCATCAGAAAATTTCTTTGAAGAAGAAATGATAGGACAATGGTTCTGAATAGACACACCACTGTGATTGGTGTTCCTTTTCCAGAGCCAGACTTTAAACTTTATAAGAGTATCAGTCTGTACACTCTGAGTTGGGGATGTCTCTCCTTCTTTGGGGGACATGACTAAAACATGGGAGGAAGACCTAGACAAGGAACTGCTTGATCATTGGCTGACAGATCCTGGCAACAACACACTGCAACAGACACCTGCACCGGTTCTAAGTCTCTACTAGCAGCAGTTGTTTCTGTTCTCTGGAGACAAGCCCAGGAGCAGACACAAGTGTGAGCCCTGAACCCACAATCTTGGTTTGTCCTTGAAGTATGAGGCTGGTGGTTGGAGTAACTGTTTTTCTGACCTTGGGTAAGTGTTCTGTGTCTACAAGGGGTGACTTTGAGGCCAAGGGAGCATAAAGCATCATTTGCTCTCTACTCTCCTTCCTGTGTTTTATTCAGCTTTATACCAATGGAATTTGGAACAGATCTATGCATTTGCTAGTGAGCGCAAACTTCTACATGACATGTTAATCCATAGCTATGATCCCAGAAGAGATCTTAACAGTAAGCAGGTTGGAAGAAATCTCTGGGGTTATTGAGCCAAGGACCCATGGGATAAAGCCTATAGAGTTATCAGATTCTTGCCATGTGTCTTTGGTCCCTGTATAATAAGCACCAATGATATTTCTCAGGACATAGATAAAAATACTGGAGTAGGGGGTAAGTCCAGACAGTTTGGGGAATGTTGCGCCCTTGTTCCACAGAATTACACTGATTTGTTGTCGGGGGATAATTTTATTTTCTTGACCTTTTAGGGACTGTGATTGATGCTAAGATGACTCAGCCCAGCTCCATGGATTGTGCTGAAGGAGAGGATGTAAACCTGCCTTGTAACCACTCTACCATTGGTGGAGATGACTATATACATTTGTATCGGCAAAAGCCCAATCAGAGTCCACAGTATGTCATTCATTGCTTACGAGGCACAGTGAACAGAAGCCTGGCCTTTCTGATCATAGCTTCAGACAGAAAGTCCAGCACCTTGGTCCTGCCCCAGGTCACCCTGAGAGACACTGCTGTGTACTACTGTGTCCTGAGAGGGGCACACAGGGACAGATGGGGCTGCACCTGTGCAGTATCTCTGGTGGGAAGAAGGGGGGATACAGTGGGGGGGAGCAGTCATGAGAGCAAATCTAGAGCCATCTGGAATGAGAGTCAGAGAGCAGTGAGAGATGAGGAAAATGAAGGGAAGGGAAAGGGAAGAAGATGGATAAAGAAAAGAAGAGAAATAGGACAAGCAAAAAGTGCATCACTGGTTGATGTGGCTGAGAATGACAAGGCAATTAAGAATCATAATTTTAACAGAGGAATAAAGTGAAGAGGTATTAATAATTTCTCATGGCTCCTCCTCGTGTCAATAAAATGTTGGTTTCAGTGTGTTAAAGATGAAAAGATAAGGAAAACACAAATAATTCTCCTGTTCCAAAGTCTTCTTTTGTTTGGGCCCAGGACAAATCCATACTCAGAATGCATATTATTACAGTTGTTGCACTTGCAAATTGATCTTACTCAGAGGAAAATCTGAAATGTTATTTTGTTACTACTCTAGAACATGCGTGTTTGTGATAAAAAAAATTTTAAGGAAACAAAAGCTAAGTGAATATTTCTTTTTAATCTGTCTAGAAGTTCTGCCTCTATAAAGAGTTTTCATAATTTTTTTATAGTCTAAGCAGCATATAGATCCATCTCATAAAAGTCTCAGGCAGAGCAAAAGTGAAGGCTCATAGCTAGATCTCTTTCATTCCACCAAATGAAGGAGATTCCTCCCACTGTCCTTTTCTGACAGTTTAATGTATATCATATCAGCCTGTTTATTTCAATTACATATATTTTTGCACAGTTCCCCAGGTGAATGGCTTCCCTGATGAAAGGCTTCCCCTTGATGAAAATGAAAGGGGAGAGTGAAAAAGTTGGCTTAAAACTCTTCATTCAAAAAACTAAGATCATGGCACCAGTCCCATGACTTCATGGCAAATAAATGGGGAAACAATGAAATAGGGAGAGACTTTATTTTGGGGGGCTCAAAAATCACTGCAGATGGTGACTGCAGTCATGAAATTAAGGTGCTTGCTCCTTGGAAGAAAAGCTATGACAAACCTAGATAGCATATTAAAAAGCAGTGACATTACTTTTGTGACAAAGGTCTGTCTAGTCAAAGCTATGGTTTTTCCAGTAGTCATATATGGGTGTGAGAGTTGGACTATAAAGAAAGCTGAGTGCCAAAGAACTTATGATTTTGAACTGTGGTGTTGGAGAAGACTCTTTAGAGTTCCTTGGACTGCAAGGAAATCAAACCAGTCCATCCTAAAGGAAATCAGTCCTGAATGTTCATTGGAAGGACTGATGCTGAAGCTCCAGTACTTTGTCCACCTCATGTGAAAAACTGACTCATTTGAAAAGACCCTGATGCTGGGAAAGATTGAAGGTAGGAGAAGAAGGAAATGACAGAGGATAAGATGGTTAGAAGGCATCACTAACTCAATGGACATGAGTTTGAGCTTGCTTATTTGTCCCGTGATGGACAGGGAAGCCTGGCCTGCTGCAGTCCATGGGGTTGCAAAGAGTCGGACACAACTGAGTGACTGAACTGAATTGAACCCAGGTGGTGCAGTGGTAAAGAATCTGCCTGCCAATGCAGGAGATACAATAGAGGCAGGTTCAATTCCTGGGTCAGGAAGATCCCCTGGAGTAGAAAATGGCAACCCACTCCAGTATCCTTGCCTGAGAAATTCCATGGACAGAAGAGCCTGAGCAGCTACAGTCTAGTGGGTCACAAAGAGTTGGACACAGTTGAACACACATGCATGTATCTTTGCATATCACTTTATGCAACTGCATACAAATTTATACACATACATACATATGTACACACACATGGATCAAATGATTTGCCATTAAATTGAATTTATTTGGATTTTTCACACTGTGCCTTTTGATTTTCATTTAATAATGTCCTGGAGCTCTTTCTACAGTTGAAACAAAGTGGAGTGACCCACTGAATTCTTTCTGATGCTTATTTAGTACTTTGAAACATTTTATCATTAAATTAATTAGTTATTATAATAATTATAATGAAGACAACATCTTACTCATCTTTGTGGAATCTTACACATCTTTGTCTTACACATCTTTGTAGAATCACTTTGGCATGTACATGAAAAGTTTAATTAGATATATGAATTAGATACTAGAAAATTTGATTAGATGTTCAATAAAGGGAGCACTTAAAATTTTTGGAGAAGTGGCATCTTGCCCTCTATATGCTGTAAACAGTCACACTTCAACAGAGTGAGAGGACATATCTTGCATCCTTCACAAATAGGACATTACCTGTGTTTTTTATTTTAACAGTCCAAATATATTTTATCTATACACAATGTGCATGTATGCTAAGTCGTTTCAGTCATGTCTGACTCTTTGTGACCCTCTGGACTGTATCCTGACTGTCTCCCCTGTCCATGGATTCTAGGCAAGAATACTGGAGTGGATTGCCTTGCCCTACTCCAGGGGATCTTCCCAACCCTGGGACTGAACCCACGTCTTTTATATCTCTTGCACTGACAGGCAGGTTTTTTATCACTAGTGCCACCTGGGAAGCCCCAATATGAGAAGAGGCTTTTTATTAATCAAATTGGTTAGGATTGACAAGCACTGTGCTTCCTTGGGCACATTGCTGAATCATCATATGCATTTTTTACATTTTCATTGACTTACAGCTGTGATAACACCTTGACTGTGAGTATCAACCGATATCTAAATGAACATTTTTTTTTTTGTTATTCTTTTAAGCAAAGTTAGGAGAATTCCTCACGTCCTTCCAGGGGACTCTATCTAGCTACATGCAATCATCATCTTTCAAATGATCTGGTGTCAACCTTATGACAAAGAATAATTAAACACTTTAATAAAACAAGCATAAATCTATGCCATTTATCACAGTCTATGAAGAATGTCAGAGATAAAGAGAAGTGTGTATTGGAATGAACTGAAGTTCACAGGAAGAGCCTAACAAAATAGTTGGGGACCAATTTCACATTTAATAATGATAGGAATGGGGAATAGAAAGAGGAAGGAAGAAAAAGAGAGAGGATTGGATGAAGGAAAGAAAAAAGGTAAATAGGAAGGAAAAATTTAATGAGTCCGTGAATGAATAAGGATTTTGGAATACATTCTTGTCTTCATTATGAGATCCCATGTGATGTCCTTTGACTCTTTCTTCTATGTTTTTAGAAAATCTAACTCATGCCCTCCATATTTTGTTGTATCCCTAGCAATTGTCAGTAAAATGTTCAGCCAAGAATATTTCTTTATTCAATAAATGTTTATTGAGCAGCTACTATTTGTCAGGTATTAATTACTGAGGACATTTTAACAAATAAAACAGACAAAAAGACAAGATTTAGGAAAAGCAAAGTGAGGAAATAAACAAGTGAGCTCTAAAGCTGGGAAGGGGAGGAAATGAGGGGAAAAGTGACTGAAAGTGTCCTGAAGGGATATGCTGATCTTTGGAAAGTGCTAGAGAACCTCTCATTGTGCTTTCCAAGACTTGAATACAAGTATCTGTTACCTGAGATTTCACTCACAGAATCAAAACAATTTCCAAAGTATGATAAACATAGCTATTTACATTTCCACACACATCCTACACACCAGAACAAATTTCTGTCTTTTTGAAAATGGAGAATACGATGTGAACAATGCCACATGGAGGATTCTAATATTTCACAAACTCCATCTGTTAGTCATATCTGAGAGATTGAGTCTAAGTTAGAAGCATATCTAATTCATTCTATCAGAATTGCATGAAATGTGCACTAAGTGACTTCAAATTGACTTGCGCCCTGAAGTAGATAAGATTTAAGAGGGTTATAAGAAACAAGTAACAAGTGTATACATATGGCACATGGAAAAGACAATTTTCTGAACACAAAGAAAAGAAAACTTCTGAAAATAATCCATTGGGATAGCCAAAATTTACTGATTTATGACATCTTCTTAGAGACTTGAGCACCAGTTGATCAGGTTGTGGCCACCTTCCTCTGTACTAGGACCTTTGAAGGCACATTTGCTTCTACCCCTGATTAACTCCTTGCAGAGAGGAATGGTTCACCAAGGAGTCTGACCTGTTGAATTTTCTACACTGACCTAACTACCTCTTACCATCCCACACTGCTTTCTACTTTGCCCTCTAAATCCTCATTCTATTGAAAACAAACATTCAGTAGCCCCTGTAAAAATTCCTTCCACATATCTTAACTGAAACCTGACTGTAATGCAGCTCTTTCACTTGTGGTTACAACACTTCAAATTTAGAGATGAGAACAGCATTCTTGTCACTCCCACACCCTCCAAAAAGGGACTCTTGTCTTTGACCCTTTGAGACTTTGCCTTTTACCCCTACTTTTCTCTATTCCTTTCATCACTCTCATCTTTATAAACATCAGACACATGTTTTACTGTTTGCTCAGAAAAGTCTCCTGGAATTGACTCTCATTCACTCCCTCCTCCTTGCTTGCTCTCCCCTGCCTTTAAGTTAGAGGTTCTGGTTGACACTTCTGCACTGCAGGATGCTGTTCTGCATGATAAACAAGCCCCCCTTTCTTCAAAGGCCTTCCTTTAGGACTCTGGTGTGACTTCCTCCAGGCCTCCAGGAGGTCATTTCCTTAACCCCAGAGTGCTGGCCTCTGTCTGGCTTTCCTGGTCTCAGTTAAAGATCACCTGAAAAGTTTTGTAGAGTAATTAGCCTCCAACTAATAAAGATAAATGAAAAAAAAAAAAAAAAAGATCACCTGACATGTTACCAACAAACACACGCCCAGCGTTTCCTCAGAGCTGCTCTTCCCCGAGCCACCCCATACTGTCTCTCACTATCCTGTGTGTTTGTGAGAATCATTCAGTGCTACACCACCTCACTCTCCCTTATATATTGAATATGTAAACACATAAGATTCTACTGTAACCTAAAATACTCCTTGACTTAAATTCAGAGAGGACAATTCAGAGAGAAACCTGAACTCATCAACTTTGAAGTCTATCAGTTAGGATCCCTCTAAGTCACAAACTCTCATGGCCACACTCCAGAAAGATGTGATGATATTTCTCCAGGTAGATGCCGCTCCACCTCTGAAATCTTACATCCTGTCTAAACCTTGCATCCTCAGATTCCTACACTCATATACTTCTGCTGCATTCATTCTTTGACTCTTTATGATCATTTAGTTCCCAGATGTCTTTATTGTTATCTTATGTCTCAGAAGTTTCTGATCTTTTGTTTCTCTTTTTACAATATCTAAACTTTACAGCCCTCCTTCAATCAGTCTTTAGTCACGAACTTCATTGTTTTGAGTTAATTCTATGTCATATCAATGATCTTATTAATTCTTAATCATGGATTAATATCTGCCTTATGTACCCCATTGGGGTAATGATTAAAAACACTATATTACACTCATACCATGGAATACTGTTCAGTCATTATAAAGATCAAATTTAAAAATTCTACTTTTTTATATACTTTGATAAAGCAGAGTTCAAGAAAATCACACAGATGGGCAGGCTGGTGTCACTGAAATTGTGATCACCTCCAGTAGTAACTAAACCCACAGTGCTTTCAAGAAAGTATTCTTATTCTCTGTAATCATTTCTCATTGTCAATTCCTACAGTGACTTTTTCAAAACTTGTCACACTCCCTTGATAATATATATGTTTCGATGCTGTTCTCTCAAAACATCCCACCCTTGCCTATTCCCACAGAGTCCAAAAGTCTGTTCTGTACATCTCTGTCTCTTTTTCTGTTTTGCATATAGGGTGTATATTATCAAGGGTGAAACAGATCACCAGCCCAGGTTGGATGCATGAGACAAGTGCTCGGGGCTGGTGCACTGGGAAGACCCAGAGGGATGGGGTGGGGAGGGGAGTGGGAGGGGGTTTGGGATGGGGAATACATGTAAATCCATGGCTGATTCATGTCAATGTAGAACAAAAATCACCACAACATTGTAAGGTAATTAGCCTCCAACTTATAAAAATAAATGGGAAAAAAAAATAAAGTATACCCGAAGGCTGAAAAAAAAACAAACAAACAAACTCACACTCATCAGATTTCTTAACCCAGGATCTCTTCTATTAATACCTTGGAAGGTACTTAATTTCTATCTACAAGAAGAAAAAATTCATTAAAATTAATAGATGTGTCAACTTTCTGCCTTCATACCCTGAAATAATACTGAAATCCAAACCAATTCTTTCCTCCTTCATTCTAATAAAATTGGAAATAACTGTTTCTCCTCACAAATTAATTCTCCTACCTGTGTCCATATTCCATCCTGGCTGTCTCTTCAGAAGTTTGATCCATTGGTTATAGAACATTTTCAAAAACTTATAAATATATCTCAACCTTTAAAACCTCTACTATTACCACTTCAACATCCTTGTCTAGTTAGCACTGTGTCTTTTCTCCCCGTTATAGTTCAGCCTCTGGAAGGAGATTTCTGTATTCCAAAACTTTTCTGCTTTGTGTTGTCTCTACTACCGTTGAGTTTCTGCTGAATGACTCAAATCATGATCTTTGTGCTGCTAAAAGTCAATAGACACTTTTCAGTCATCATCTCACTAGGTAGACATTTTTTAGCATCTGCTCTGATGGGCAGTCCTTCCTCTTTGAAACTCTACTTTGCTTCTCTTTCAGGACACCAATCAATTCTGATTTGCCATGTACCTCTCTGGACTACCTTTGAGGTTTCTCTGATACTTTTTTCTACTGGCCATCACGTCAGTGTTTGAGTACCTTGGAGATTTTCTTTAGTTTCTATTCTATTGTGAAGTTTACTCTTCGTGTGTGTCTTGGTGAAATTACATTTATTCTAAAGAGTAGTATTGTCAGTAGTTGTCAGCAGATGACAACATAGTGGAGTCTAATTGAATTAGGTGTTAATCCTTATATGTTCTTAGACAAATCATTTAACATCTAAAGGACTTGATTTATCTAGACTAATGGCCATACTGCTGAATTGTCAGTGGCCAATGATACAGATTCTTGAATCATACCAATGGGACAAATTCCAGATCACTTACTGTGATCTAGAACAAATTACATCCTTCCTTCCTTGCTTCAATTTTCTCATCTATAAAAATAAGGATAATTTACTTTATGTGATTATATAATGCTATTTAATTCATAGTATTAAAAGAGCCTCTTAGTAAGCAAACCCCTGAAACATTCTCATCAGTTTTAAATGCTAAGTAATTCAAGCCTAAATAGGAGCAGAAAGGCGACGGGGCACAAAATCCTGAAGACTCCATCTGTTTCTTTTGTTGACCTGCAGAGGGTGATGTTGCATAAATTGGAAGTGTCTATCTCACTCCTATGAGCTTCTTTATCTTACAGCTCTTTGAAGTGCGTATTTGAACAGGCTCAAGGTCAGGAGCAGTCATTCTTTTACTTTATTTTTTTCTAGGAGCAGTCATTCTTAAGGAAACATTTCTTACTGGTAGTATGTAGGATTGCCTAAACAGGGATCTCTTTAACTCTCAGATTTTCCCGGTTACAAGACTCATCACACCCTGGTGCATTCCTTCCTGCTCCTCCGGGGAGATCTTCCTCTCTGTGTAGCCATGCTCTCAGTGACTCTTCTGCTACTTGGAATGCTCTTCACAGCAAGTAAGTAACATTATATTCCATGCTTCTGCCTATATAGAAGGGATTTTGTTCTGAGGGTGTCTGAACGGAAACTGTCTCATTATATATAGGTGTGTCCTGGTTTCACTGATTCTGCATTGATGTTGCAGGAGGAACTGGAGCCCAGTTAGTGACCCAGCCTGACGGTCACATCAACGTCTCTGAAGGAAACCATCTGGAGCTGAGATGCAACTATTCTTATGGTGGATCTATTAATCTCTTCTGGTATGTCCAGTATCCCAGCCAAGGCCTCCAGGTTCTACTGAAGTATTTATCAGGGCCCACCCTGGTTAAAGGCATCAAAGGCTTCGAGGCTGAATTCAAGAAGGATGAAAAGTCCTTCCACCTGATGAAAGCTTCAGCCCATTGGAGTGACTCTGGCAGGTACTTCTGTGTTCTGTGTGACACAGTGCCTGAGTCTGCAGGGGGAGCCAAACAAAAACCTTCTCAGACATTGTAGCTTAAAACACTCAGTGTCTCAGCCTGACCTGGTTTTAGAGAGGTCTCTGCTCTGATCAAAGTGAGCAGAAGGAGAAGCAGAGTCCTGGGGAGTGCTTGGTCCTGAGGAAAAACAAGATTTTCAATGAGCCCCTTGTTTCACAGCTGTGCAAGACCAGACCTGGAATAGACTTGTATGGATAGTCTCCTTTTTCATGGTGATATAGCATTCTGAAAGATCAGAATTTAATGTGTTGCTGTTGTTTAGTCACTAAGTCATGTCCATCTTTTTACAGCTCCCTGGATGGCAGTCCCCCAGGCTCATTTGTCCATGAGATTTCCCAGGAGAGGATACTTTCGTGGGTTGCCATTTCCTTCTCCAGGAGATTTTCCTGACCCAGGGATGAAATCCATATCTCCTGCTGGGCAGGCGGGTGCTTTACCACTGAGCCACCTGGGAAGCCCCAGTTCAATGTGAGCAGCACTAACCTTCTGACCGTTCACCTTCTGAGCTGTCTTCCAACACACTCCTCCCATGCCTCTCGTTTACAGCTGAGAGCACCTCCATGCTGTCCACATCTCTTGCTGTAACTTTAGTGATCTTTGACTCTTATTGTTTTCTCACAGCCTACATCTAACTCAGAAAGAAACCCAGTTGGCTGTATCTTAAAAATTAATGCCAAATTGAACCACTGCTGCCATTTTCACTGCTACTTCTTTGATCAAACCATGCTCATCTCTCAAATGTATTACTCTGAAACCCAGTTTACTTATTATGACATAGACACTCTTCAGCAAATGGTATTGGGGAAGTTGGAGAACTGCATGTAAATCAATGCTGTTAGAACATACTCTCACACAACACACACAAAAATAAACTCAAAGTGGCTTAAAGACTTAAATATAAGATGCAATACTATAAAACTCCTAGAAGAGAACATAGGCAAAACATTCTCTGACATAAATCTCACCAGTGTTTTTTCAGGTCAGTCTCCCAAGGCAATAGAAATAAAAGCAAAAATAAACAAATGGGACCTAATAAAACTTTCAAGCTTTTGTACAGCCAAAGAATTCATAAACAATATGAAAACCCAAGCTACAGACTGGGAGAAAATATTTGCAAATGTTGTGATGGACAAGGGCTTAATTTCCAAGATATACTAGCAACTTATATGACACAATAACAAAACAGCAAACAACCCAGTGGGAAAATGGGCATATGACCTAAATAGAAATTTCTCCAAAGAAGACATGCAGATAGCCAACAGGCACATGTAAAGATGCTTAACATTGCTAATTACTAGAGAAATGCAAATCAAAATGGCAGTGAGATATCACTTCACACCAGTCAGGATGGCCATCATCCAAAAAATCTACAAACAGTAAACACTGGAGAAGATGTGGAGAAAAGGGAACTCTTCTACACTGTTGGCAGGAGTGTAAATTGGTGCAGTCACTGTGGAAAACAGTATGGAAATTCCTCAAAAAACTAAAAGTAGAGTTCCTATATAATCCAGCAATCCCACTCCTGGGCATACACCCAGAGGAAAAAACATGGTCCAAGAAGATACATGCACTCCAATGTTCGCTGCATTATTCACAATAGTCAAGACATGGAAGCAACCTAAATGTCCATTGACAGAGGAATGGATAAAGAAGATATGGTACAGGTATACAATGGAGTATTACCCAACAATTAAAGGGAATGAAATAAATGCCATTTGCCGCGACATGGATGGACCTAGAGATTATCATACTGAGATAAGCAAATCAGACAGAAAAGGAGAAATACTGTGTGCCATCCCTTATATACAGAATCTAAACAGAAATGATACAAATAAACTGACTTACAAAACAGAAACATATCCACAGACTTAGAGAATGAACATGTGGTTGCTGGGGGGAAGAATGAGGAGAAAGAATAGTTAGGGAGTTTGGGATCAACATGTAGACACTGCTATATTTTAAATGGACAACCAACAAAGTCCTACTGTATAGCACAGGGAACTCTGCTCACTGTTATGTGGGAGGGACGTTTGGGGAGAATGGACATGTGTATGTGTATGGCCGAGTCCCTTTACTGTCCACCTGAAACTGTCACAATGTTGTTGATTGGCTGTATGTGTCACTCAGTCGTTATGACTCTTTGTGACCCCATGAACTGTAGCCTTGCAGGCTCCTCTGTCCATGGAATTTTCCAGGCAAGAATACTGGAGTGGTTTGCCATTTCCTACTCTAGGGGAATATAAAATAAAAAGCTTTAAAAAAGTAAAGTCAATTAACTTTGTAAAAGTTAATTTTCATATAGAAAATAAAAGGCAAAAAGAAAACTCAATCTATGAGCTTCATCTCATAGAAATATTTACTATGCACAGCTCAAATCATTTTCTAATTTCCTACACTGTCTACCCTCTTCAACTTTTTTTCTTGGTGTTTCTCTGGTTTTGTATGTACTATGCAGATGTATTATGCAAAACTATTTGAGTATGTATGTAATTCAATTATAATCACCTCAAAAGTAGAAATAATCCCTAATAAGTAAAGCAATATAAAGGCATTTAAGAGGGTAGGTGTATGCATATTCCAACTCAATAAATTTATAGCAAAAAGAAGTTAATAAATATTTTAATCTTAGTTTTATTACTTGTATACTGGGGTAGTTACAAGAAAGAAAGGAGCCATAGGACAGTGTTCAAAAGATAGTAGATGGAAAACTGAGTCCAGTCTGGCTCATTTGGAGACTGCTGTGATGCCCATGGAAAGAAAAGAAAGTTTCACAGTGTATGGCTTTTCAGCAAGATCCTGGACCATTCTGAATAGCTGTAAGTCAGCGGCTAAAATGTTTTTGGTTGCTGAGTATTGTGGAGGGAAAGATTTCACTTCTGAATTTCAGGTATTAGGTGACATGTTTTGATATGGTGGACTCTAGCCCTTTAGTTTTCTCTATCATGTAGTCACATGGACTTGAGGAAGATTAAAGGATAGCTAAAACAATTTTTTTAAATCACAAATCTCTCACTATTATGACTTTGTGAGCCAAGTATTTGAGTGTGAACCTGGAACCTTAGCAGCCATAAAGACTTCATCACCAGAACAGAGCCATCTGCTCTGATAAAGGGGACAAGATCTTATACAAGAGGTTGTTACTGTGAGCAACTAATTCACTTAAGGCATGTTCTTCAAATTTTACAAAAAGAACAAAAGAGAAAAATGGGAAAGGCAAGTTATTTTTATTATTGATTTCACCTAGGTCTTCACAAAAATCTTTCTTAAATATTTAAAGTTAATACACCTTCTTTTCCCTAAGATAATTAACCTGTGACTGCCCTACAAGCTCACTCTCACGTAGCTCATTTCCAAGTGTGCATGTGCAAGCTGCTGGACTATAACCAGCCAGGCTCCTCTGTCCATGGAATTTTCCAGGCAAGTATAGTGGAGTGGGTTGCCATTTTCTTCTCCAGGGGATCTTCCTGACCCACGGATTGAACCCGCGTCTTTTGCATCTCCTGCATTGACAAGCAGATTATTTACCACTGTGCCGCCTGGGAAGCCCAAGAGCAACAGTGTATGTTGTTTGTTGACTACTTGTTCTCTCTCACTCTTGCTATGCTAACCTTTAGCCAGAGTGTATTTCCAATAATTCACCACACTGTGGACTTTGGACATAACAATGTGACCATGTTTGACCAATAAAATGTGAGTGGATAGTTATATCCTAGTTAAAACTAAATATATTTACATGATATGTCTTCCTTTGTTTCTTCCTTGCACATACCAGATAGTAGTTGTCCCTTCAGGTTTTATTCCATAATGTGAAGCAGACACAAGTTTCAGAATGAAGAGACAACTCATGGGAGCAGACCTGAATCCACTTGTATGCAAGAGCAGAGCCACAGTGTTGGAATGGCAGCTGACCCACAAGTAACACACACAAGCAACACCATTCATTAAGCTTTGTTCCTGTGAGCCACTGAGATTATGAGGTTGTTTGTACTAAGTCTTATGCTAGTCAAAGTTGACTGATATATGAAGTCACATCATCCTGTATTCTAAATATTTTTTCACATTTAACCACCTCTTTTTAGTTGCCTTGTTACTATCTTGGTTCAGGTTCTCATAATCTCTCACCAAATTGGTCCGAATAACTTCTTAAATATATCCTTCACCCATGAGCTCCTACCATTCCAAACTCTCTAAAGTAAGCATTCTAAAACACACATTTGGATTAGATTGCTATTCTATTTCAAGACCCTCTATAGCTCATTATGACCCACAAGTGAAAATCAAGGTTTCTATGGCCATCTGCAATATTACTTCCAGGAAATTTTCATCCTCATCCCCACCACTACCCCAAGATTTCTAAACATCAGGCATAATGAACTCACTTTAATATTTTCTTCTCATCTATATTATTGTTTTCTCAAGTTTGCAAAAGCCTACTCAACCTTCAGGACTCAGTAAATGTCACATTTACTTTTTAAAAGACTTTCCACCTTATATTTATTTGTCTTTTTCCTCATTTAGTATTTTGTACACAATTTTGCAATAGCAATATTTACAATGCTATGAATATTGTTTGGCTTTTAACTCTTTACTAGTACAAGTTCCTCAAGGATAGGGGCCATTCCACACTATTCTTTAACCTCACCTGTTATTACCATCCCTGACATACAAGGAACATTCAGCAGGTGGGCCACAGCTTGACCACAGGGTGCTTTTGACCTGTGCACTGATGAATGACAGCTGGTTTGTGAAGCTGGATTATGCAGGTGGACTGGAAACCTCCCACATGGGAACCTTTGAGGACGTCTTAACCTCATTACATCCCTCAAACCAACACATGTCTATGCTTCCCACTCTTACATACGTAAACCGTAATCCCCAGAAGACAATATGACTTCATCCAGCCATATGAATCATACAGTCTTATAGAAGTTTTCCTCCATATATTTGTGGCTTTTAGCATCAATAGTAAGTGAAATGGTGAATGAAGATGTTTTCATGTTTCTATATCATTTGTATCTCCTTTGACTCTGTACTCTCCTCAAATAGCCAGCCTACCACATTTGATGAGTCTTGGTAGGTGACAATAAAGACAATTCATATCATTAAATGAATCTTCCTCAACTTTCTGCATTCTAGGTAAAATATTCCTGTTTTACACATATAGTTTACATTCTTTCCCATAATAATAAAAAAAAGGTGTCTCTCTTACTTTGAAATGGTACCCCTCTGCCCAAACCATCTACCCACAGTATTCTGTCTGAATTCTCTGGCACTTCAGCCCACCGATCATACAAACTTTAGTCTGACTTTTCAAGATTTTCTTGCTAATTCCCTCCCAGCGTTTAAAATATTCAAGCTTTCTCATCTTAAAAAATATTTAATATTTCCACAAACCCATATGTGCCTCTTCAGTAACAAATCTTATTTTTTTGCCACCTGTTCCTTGTAAGATCTAAAAGATGATAGATATCATTCTTTTTATTATTTTTAGATTTTTTAATTGAAGGATAATTGCCTTACAGAATTGTGTGGTTTTCTTTCACAGCAATAAGAATCAGCCATAGTACACCCATGGCCCCTGGCTCCCAGGCCTCCCTCCCGTCTCCCTCCCGCCCGCCCCTCAGCCCATCTCAGAGCCCCTGTCTGAGCTTCCTGCTCCCTCAGCCCCTACTCTGAGCCGTATAGCACACTCCCACTGGCCATCTCTCACACACAGTGTTGTACATTTCTATGTTACTCTGTCCACACACCTCCCTTTCCCCTCCTCTTCTCCTACCTTGCCCATAGGTCTGTTCTCTATGTCTGTTTCTCCACTGCTACCCTGAAAATAAATTCATCAGTGCCATCTCTTCAAGATTCCATATATATGTGTCAGTATACAATATTTATATCTCTCTTTCTGACTTACTCCACTCTAGATAATGGGTTCTAGTTTCATCCACCTCATTAGAACAGATTCAAATGCATTCCTTTTTATGGTTGAGTAGTATTCCATTGTATATATGTACCAGCTTCTTTATCCATTCATCTGTCGATGGACATCTAGGTTGCTTCCATATTCTAGCTATTATAAATAGAGCTGCAGTGAACATTGGGGTACATTATGTCTTCTTCAATTTTGGTTTCCTCAGGGTATATGCCTAGGAGTGGGATTTCTGGGTCATATGGTAGTTTTATTCCTAGCTTTTTAAGGAGTCTCCATACCTTTCCCCAGAGTGGCTGTATCAATTTATATTTCCACCAGCAATGCAAGAGTGTTCCCTTTTCTCCATATGCTCTCCAGCATTTATTGTTTGTAGACTTTTTGATGATGGTCATTCTGACTGGTGTGAGGTGGTATCTCATTGTAATTTTGATTTGCAATTCTCTGATAATAAGTGATGTTGAGCATCTTTTCATGTGCTTGTTAGCCATCTGTATGTCTTCTTTGGAAAAATGTCTCTTCAGGTCCCTTTCCCACTTTTTGATAGTGTTTTTTTTTGTTTTTTTTTTGTTTTGTTTGTATTGAGTTGTATGAGCTTCTTGTATATTTTGGAAATTAATTTTTTATCAGTTGTTTCCCTTGCTATTATTTTCTCCCATTCTGACGGTTGTCTTTTCACCTTGCTTGTAGTTTCCTTTGTTGTGCAAAAGCTTTTAAGTTTAATTAGGTCCCAATTGTTTATTTTTGTTTTTATTTCCATTACTCTAGGAGGTGGGTCATAGAAGACCCTATGTCATCGAGTGCTCTGCCTATATTCTCCTCTAAGAGTTTAATTGTTTCTGGTTTTACATTTAGGTCTTTAATCCATTTTGAGTTTATCTTTGCGTATGGCATTAGGTAGTGATCTAATTTCATTCTTTTGTACATTGCTGTCAAGTTTTCCCACCACCACTTATTGAAGAAGCTGTCTTTGCCCCATTGTATATTCTTGCCTCCTCTGTCAAAAATAAGGAACCCATGGGTGTGTGGGTTTATCTCTGGGTTCACTATCTTTTTCCATTGGTCTGTTTTTCTGCCAGTACCATATTGTCTTGATGACTGTAGCTTTGTAGTATAGTCTGAAGTCAGGAAGGTTAATTCCACCAGCTCCATTCTTCTTTCTCAAGACTGCTTTGGCTATTCAGGGTCTTTTGTGTTTCCATATGAATTGTGAAATTTTTTGTTCTAGTTCTGTGAAAAAAGCATTGGTAATTTCATAGGGATCACGTTGAATCCCTGGATTGCATTTGGTAGTATAGTCATTTCACAATATTGATGATTCCCACCCAGGAACATGGACTATCTCTCCATCTGTTTATGTCATCTTTAATTTTTTTCATCAGTATCTTATAGTTTTCTGAATACAGGTATTTTGTTTCCTTAAATAGATTTATTCCTAGATATTTTATTCTTTTTGTTGCAATGGTGAATGATATTGATTCCTTAATTTCTCTTTCTGAAGGCACTTTCAGGATTTTGCAGGAGCTCTGTGGCTCAGCTGGTAAATATCCTGCAATGTGGGAGATGTGGGTTAGATCCCTGGATTGGGAAGATCCCTTGGAGAAGGGAAAGGCTACCCACTCCAGTATTCTGGCCCGGAGAATTCCATGAACATATATAGTCCATGGGGTCGCAAAGAGTGAGACATGACTGAGCGACTTACACTACACTACTGTGACCCTCTCCTATGACTGTCCTCTCTTTCTCATCAGGTGAGAGAGGGGTGGATGTGGCACAGAGTCCCCCAGCCCTGAGTCTACAGGAGGGAGCCAGCTCTACTTTGCGGTGTAATTTCTCCACCCTCACAGACAATGTGTAGTGGTTCCATCAGAACCCCGGGGGCCACCTCATCCGTCTGTTTTACATTCCTTCAGGGACAGAGCAGGATGGAAGATTAAATGCCATGACAGTCCCTACAGAACGCCGCAGCTCACTGCAGTCTCCTCTTCGCAGACCACGGACTCGGGCACTTACTTCTGTGCTGCGCGGCACGGTGCTCCCCAGGCACCTGCAGCCTCTACACGAACCCTCCCGGGGCTCAGCCCCTCCTCCAGCCTCAGTCACACCGTGACGCCGTCACCAGGTATCTGCACTGTTTAGTATTTCTTACCTACACTGGTACAGTTTTAACCACAAACACTTTTTGGCCCAAGGAATTTGGGATTTGGTCTTCTCCTTTCTGAATATCTCCTATATCTCCTTCTGCACTAGAACCTCTGACTTTGTAGCTAGGAGAGTATCTAGATAAGACGACAGATTTAAAATAAATATTAAACACAATATGCTGGACTCCAAAATGATAAAAAAAAGTGAAAGGATCTAAAAGGAGAGAAAATAACTCCAATAAAGATGTTATCCAGTTTAGTTGGGTGTCTCAAGAATATCGAAATCTGCCTTACCATAATTGCAAATACAAATAACTCACAATTGCAATTACTCACATTTGCAAATTGCAAATACTCACATCTTATTCTATGACTGGGGCAAAGCAAACAGAAAATATTTGTTCAGTGTTCATACATGAATTGATCATTTGAAACAAATTTATCCTCTTTCAGTTCTGGATGCAAGAAGTCTAAAATCAGTTTCATTGGCTACAGTCAAGTTCTTGACAGGGTGAATTCTTTCCCTTCACTGCACATTACATAGTTTTAATTTATTTTATAAGTGGAAGTTTCTACCTCTTAATCCCCTTCACCTATTTCACCCCTACACCCATCCTTTCTCTTGCAGTAACCAGTGGTTTATTCCCTGTATGTCTGAGTCTGTTTCTGTTTTGTAATATTTGTTAATTTGTTTTGCTTTTTAGATTTCATGTAAAAGTGAAAGCATACAGTATTTGTCTTTCTCTATCTGACATTTCACTAAGTGTGATATCCTCCAAGTCTATCATGTTGTCCCAGCTGGCAAAATTTTATTCTTTTTTATGGCTAGTAATATTCCTTTGTATATACACACACACACACTCTCACATATATATATCTTCTAGATCCATTCATATGAGTGAAAACTGAGGTTGTTTCTATATATCTTCACTATTGGAAATAATGTTGCAGTGACCATTTGGGTGCATACATATTTTTGAATTAGCGTTTTTGTTTTCTTCTGATAGATACCCATGAATGAAATTGACAAATTATATAATATATGTGCATGCTAAGTCATTGCAGTCATGTCCGACTCTTTGCAATCTCATTGAAAGAGCACCAGGCTCCTCTGTCTCTGGAAGTTTTCCTGGCAAGAATACTGGAGTGGGCTGCCATTTTCTACTCCAGGGGATCTTCCTGACCCAGGGATCGAAATTGAAGTGTCTCCTGCATTGAAGGTGGCTTCTTTATCACTGAGCCACCTGGGAAACCCCAAATTATGTAGTAATTATATTTTTATTATTTTGGGGAATCTTCATGCTATTTTAAATAGAGGCTACACCAGCTTACTTTCCCAGCAAGAATACACAATCTTTCCCTTTTCTCCACATCCTTGACAGTACTCAATTATTTTTCATTTTTGTCATGATAGTATTCTGGTAGGAGTGAGGTGATTTTGGTTTTGATTTACATTTACCTGATGATTAGAGATGTTGAACATCTTTTCATGTCTCTGTTTGTCATCTGTATGTTTCTTTGGAAAAATGCCTATTCATGTCCTCTGCCTGTGGTTTTGATTATTGTGTGTAAAAGTTTATTATATATTCTGGACATTAACCCCTTATTGACTGATCACTTCCAAATATCGTCTCCCATTTGATAGGTTGCCTTTTGTGTGTGTGTGAATGGTTTGTTTCACTGTGTAAAATAATTTAATTAGGTCCTATTTTTTGTGTTGTTTCTTTTTTGTCCTTGCCTGAGGAAATAGAAACAAAAATATGGCAAAGATGAATGTCATAAAGCATATTGCCTATGCTTTCTTTAAGAATTTATGAGTTCAGGTCGTATATTTAAGTCTCTAATCCATTTTGAGTTTATTTTAGTATATGCTCTGAGAAAATATTCTAATTTCATTCTTTATCATGTAACTGTCCAGTTGTCTAACACCACTTGTAGAAGAAGTAGTTTTCCCCCCATTGTTTATTCTTGCCTCCTTTGTTATAGATTGATTGACCATGTACACAAGGGTTAAAATCTGGACTCCCTATTCTGTTCCATTGACTGAATCTCTGTGTTTGGGCCAGCAATGTACATTTTGAATTATAACACTTTTGAAGCATATTTTGATGTCAGGGAGTGTGATACCTTCAATTTTGTTCTTTTTTTCCCCAAAATTGCTTTGATAATTTGTGGTATTTTGTGAAAATTTGTGGCTTTATAGAAATTTTAGGATTATTTGTTCTAGTTGCATGAAAAATGCCATGACTATTTTGAGAGGGGTTGCATTAAATCTGTAGATTGCTCTGGTTCAGAGGACATTTCAACATTGTTAATTCTTAAAACCCATGAACATGAAATATCTTTATATTTACTTGCATTATCTTCAGTTTTCTTCATCAATATCTTATAGCTTTCAGAGTGACATCAGTACAATTCTAGGGCACATGATCTAATAAGTTCAATTCTCTTTGTAGAGGCAACAAGACTGAATATCCTGATCCTCCTCAAAGTCTAATAAATAAGATTCAATGTCAGATTTCAAAAAAACAATATTTTTTTCCTGTTACAGTTTTATAAAAACACATACAAATGGATGGATTCTGAAAGTCAGAGGAACTGATGTTTCTTCATTTCATGTTAAAGTAACTTTATTTACTAAAAAATCTAAATAGAGCCCTAAAACCCAGTTAAGAAAAAAAAATAATTATTTTCGATAAAATAGCTTTTAACCAAGAAAGTTGAAAACCTGTGGATTTTAAAAAAGTCATTGTTTCTGAATGGAGGAAAGGTAAGCATAGGCTAAAAGAATGACCAGTAAGTAAGTTATAAGAAGAGTTTATAGCCTATACTAAATTCTATCTTAAATGAGCTGGTAAAAT
>SNSB01087948.1:0-40291 GCA_012922965.1 Capreolus pygargus | reverse complement strand
TACTTTACTGAATGATTATCAACATTTGTCAACTTGTTTAAAATTCAGTTCCCCTCAGCTCATACCTTTAATACTGATTGTTTTTTTCCATACTTTACTGAATGATTATCAACATTTGTCAACTTGTTTAAAATTCAGTTCCCCTCAGCTCATACCTTTAATACTGATTGTTTTTTTCCATACTCCTTTTCAAGATCTGCCTAACTCAATTACCGGGGTAAGACAGGTAGACAAAATAAAATTTGTGATGAGCCAGACTCTTTTCCCACATGGCACAGACCATGTGGGCTATGAACACAACAAACCCCACTTCCTGTTGGGGGGAGTCACGCAGGTACCGGGTAGTATGTATATGTGCTGCCAGGCACTCAAAGACACTGAACTCTCAGCTTGAGGCAGAACTCAGCACATTCGTGCAGGGGAATCCATGCCTCATGCCGCTCTCCAGTCTGCTCTGGGTGTTCCTGGCCTTCACCTTCTCTGGTAGGGATACTTCCAAACAAGGGTATGAGTGTTTAGGGTGAAAGGTCCGCACACAGGCACATGGTGCCTCACAGGGACTTGAGGAGGAAAAGAGGGTTGGGGAAAGGCATACTTATTATGATTTCAATTTGGGTTTTCTTTGGGCCCCAAATTAGTCTAATTCCTACATTATTTTGTTCATTATTTTAGCTCTGATTCCTGATTTTTTTCCCCCACAGGATCTGGTGTGGCGCAGAAAGTTATTCAAGACCAACCAGACATATCCGGTCAACTGGGACAGTCAGTCACCCTGAACTGTCGGTATGGGACAATCTGGAGCTATTACTACATGTTTTGGTACAAGCTGCTTCCCAATAGAGAGATGATTTACCTTATTGGTCAGGTTTCTTCTGGCCAGGATGCAAGGAATGGCCGATACTCTGTAAATTTTCAGAAAGCTCGTAAATCCATCAGCCTCACCATTTCAGACTTAGAGCTGGAAGATTCTGCAGAGTATTTCTGTGCTCTCTGGGAGCTCACAGTGCTTGAAGTAGTGGGAAAAGCTAAACAAAAACCCCAGAGTTTAATAAAAGAGAGCTTCCCTGCTGCAGAACTCCAGCTGAAATATGCACCTGCATATCCCAGACCAGAAATTGTAGTTGTGTGGTTGCTTAATCTGTGGTCTGGAAGCTCCTTTTAAGTCACTTAGGAACAGATGTCCAGACCAACTTTCTAGTAATACATTCTCAGTCTTGATTTTTTTAGTTTTATATCAGTCATACAGAACATGTACAAAGTTGTCTAAATTTGAAAACTTGTCCCATAATAATTTAATGTGGAAACTTCACCTTAAAAATCTCATATCTTAAATATGGGTTTAATTTTCAGAAATTTTCATGAATATAATTTCCTTTATCTTTTCTTCTTAGGTTTTGTGTCAGTTAGGGTACAATCAGAAAAGTAGAACCACAGTGATACAGAATAAGAGACTCATTTTAAGGAATAGAACTCTCAGGCAATTACTAGAGTTGGTGGAGGAGTTTATACAAAGCTGTTATCTTTGCATTTGGTGCTGAGCCTGAATTTACTTTAAATCAACTAGAGTGTCATTTTGAAAGGAAAATTGGATGTGGACAAAAGCATGGACAAACTGACATGTAAGGACATACTAGAACCCATGAGGACAATTGGGACCCACAAAGACACACTAAAACTTGCCTGTCTCTTGCCTCCTTCAATCTCACAGTAATGGGTGACCTTCAGGAGAACTGGATATTTACCATCATGCTACATGCACACTTGGCTCAATATGGGAGATCTGGTTGGAGGTCAAGGAGTTGTAAGTTAACAATAAGATGAGCTAGCAGATCAGCAGCAATACGTGTGAGTTGCACAGTGACTGGAGCCCTGCATCAACCAGCAGGACATAAAAAAATGTGGCTATTTCATGACAACTACCTTCTAAACCTTGCAGTATCTTTTTTATGGCCAACCCTAGCCCAGAACAATACAGGGAGACAAATTCTGAGTCATAGATTTCCAGCTAGTAGAGACACTACAAAGCTATTACAGTGCCTTCTATGTCAACTGGTCATCCATCTATACCTCTTTTAACAATACACTTTCAAATAAAGAAAACAGCAAAACTATGCTTCTTGTTAATATGACGCAATTACTCCCCATTCAACCAAAATCACGGTAACCTTCTCCTGAAAAGCGTATACCAGGTTTGTGCATGCATCCTAAGTTGCTTCAGCCACATCCGACTCTTCATGACCCTATGTACTGTAGCCCACCAGGCTCCTCTGTCCATGGGATTCTCCAGGCAAGAATACAGGAGTGGGTTGCCATATCCTCTTCAAGGGATACCAAATTCACTTATCCATTTTTGGGTGTTATTCTTTTCTTTTATACCTCACCCACACTGTCCCATTGGATCCTGCATCTTAACTACTGAGATACAATCAGATACAAGATTAACTTGTATTTTGCACATCATATGTTTTCATAGGCAGGCAATTGGGGGAGAGATTTAAAAATGGTTACTGTATACATAAACATATTCACATCAAACTGAAAAAGAGATTGTCACAATTACTATCAACTTAAAAAATATTCACAACTAGAAGTTGAAAGTTATATTTTATCTGGTGGGAATTTTTAGGACTTCAAGCCTGGGAGATAACATCTCAAGAAACCCTGAAAGAACTGCTCTAAGGAGGTGAGCAAAGGATCCAGGTTGTATAGAAGTTTTGCAACAAAATGCAGGTAGTCTGAACATCAAAAGATTACTGTTAATTAAAGAAAAATGGATATCTCAAGTCAAGGAGTCTAGCTCTTTTCTATGCTTGGGAAGATGAAAGAGTCTGGGCTCACTGAACTCATTCTTTTACTATTCACCTCAGCGGTCCTGGGGCCAATATCTGTGTTTCTTACCTCCTGGGATCCTTTAGGCTCGTGGTAGGGAGTGACTGCAGTTCTGATGGTTGTTAGATCACAGATATTCTTCTCTTCCTGAGTGTCCTTAAGCTCAGGAGCACACATTGGGCTGCAGTTGTTGATGACTGTGATATCCTTGTTTACTGATATGGCAGGAAATGCTCCATTTCTGACTACTGCAGTTTTTGCTACTGCAAATGATCACATGATTGTTGGTAGTATTTATAACTACCTTTTCCATTACCTATTCCATAACATTTTTGCTCATAACAAGCACCTTCACTCACTGCCATACTTGACTTCCTATAAAACAAGCTCCTTACATAGGAACAATGCCTTGTGGGAAATCATCAAGGTGAATAAGACATTCTGCAAGTCTTCCACTGTGGTTTTGACAGAAGTTCAAAGGGTACTGAAGGCAAACCCAAGGGTCTATTTAAGTGGAAATAATCTTGCCAATAAACAGGGAAAATTGATATACCGTATTCTGGGAAATATCATTAAGAATGATGCTTGATTTCATGTCAGATGCAATAGAAGTCACCAAGGGAGAACATTTTTAAAGTATTAAAAGGAAGCAAATATTTTCAAACTAGTAACACTTTTAAACTAGCTTCTTATGAACATGAAAATGAATCCTTTATCTAAATCTTTCTATTCCCACCCCCAACCCCGAGAATCAGGCTGAAACACACTACATGAATCAAGAATGAAAGCTAAAGCTCTGCCAGCTGGTGTCCTGCTCAAACATCTTATGATGCTTACACTGGCCTATCTGCTTCCCTCCAGTGATCATGGGTTAAACTGCGAGGAAGCCTGGTGCAGTGAAAAGGAAAAAGAGGAATGGGGTTTTTTTTTTTTTTTTTTCTTTCCCTTTCCTGAGAACAAAGAAGATAAAGAGAACAGTGAGCAGGCCTGAACATTCCTGAAGTGAAGTGAAAGTCATTCAGTTGTGTCCAACTCTTTGCAACCCCATGGACTGTAGTCCATGGAATTCTCCAGGGCAGAAAACTGGAGTAGGTAGTCTTTTCCTTTTCCAGGGGATCTTCCCAACCTGGAGATCGAACCCAGGTCTCCTGCATTGCAGGCACATTCCTTACCAGCTGAAGCACCAGGGAAGCCCAAGAATACTGGAGTGGGTAGCCTATCCCTTCTCCAGAGGATCTTCCCAACCCAGGAGATGAACCAGGGTCTCCTGCATTGCAGGTGGATTCTTTACCAACTGAGCTATCAGGGAAGCCCTGATAGAGATTCCCTGAAGTCTCAGTAGGGAAAGGTGTGAACATTCCTATTTTTCTTTTTGTTTCATTTTGCTTTGCCTTAACTGCTCCTGACTCCGCATATCTGTAAATTTGCTTTACTGCTCCCTAACTCTGCAGGAGCTACAATTCACATTTTCTCCTTTGTCTTTATGCTAAACACATCTCCTATCTAGTGTTTTTCCTTGCAACACTCTTCCCTTTGCAGTTACAATCAGAAAGAAGGCCGCAGAGCCACCTAACTGCCACACTCAACTGCTGGGTTACAGATGCCAGGCTATGACTATCTTTGAAACAATGCAAGAGGAAGAAATAAAAGTCTACAAGCTATAAATGCTGAAGAGGGTGTGGAGAAAAGGGAACCCTCTTACACTGTTGGTTAAGATACAGATATTGATAGATAATATACACTCACATCACAAATCTGGGTATAGTTATCATGAATCATCATGAAAATCATTTCCTTAGTCCTTTCTTTTTAGACTTTTGTCCCTTAAGGTACAATCAGAGAAGCAGAACCACTAGTGGCATCGAATAAGAAATTAGTTATAAAGATTAGAATTAAGACACTTGCTAGGTCTGGTGAAAGAGTGTACGCAAAGCTGTTATCTTAGTATCTGGTATTGAGACTGAATTTAGTGTTAGTCATTGGAGTAATATTTATAGAAGAACACTGGATAGAGACTGAAGCATGGATGAACTGTGACTCAGATGACAAACTAGAACCATGAAGATAATGGAGCCCACAAAGACACACTAATACTTGTCTATGTCTCACCTCCCTCATTTCACAGTAGTGGGCAACCTTAGGAGAAGTAGGTGTCATTTGGCATCATGCTACATACATACGTGGCCCAAGACAAAGAGAAGATGAGGAGATTTGGTTGGAAGTGAAGGAGTTGTGAGTCAACAATAAGATGAAGTATCAGATCAGCAGCAACATGTATAATTAACCGTAGTCTCTGGAGCCCTGCAACAAACCCCCAAATATAAAAACTGTGGCTGCTCCATCACAGCGACCTTCCAAATGATAGACAAGTTCCTTTGGTGGCCAACCTTAAGTCCGAACAATATGGGAAGCACACTCTGGGAAAGATGTTTCCAGTTAGCTAAGATAGATCAAAGCTGCTACAGTACCCTCTTTGTCAACTTGTCATCCATCTGTACTCTTTTAACCACTTTTGAAAAAGGATGATTGGAAAACCATGCTTCTTGCTCATGTTGTTGTTGCTGTTCAGTCACTAAATCGTGTCTGACTGTTTGTGACTCCGTGGACTGCAGCTCACCAGGCTCCTCTATCTTCCACTACCTCCCAGAGTTTGCTTAAATTCATGTCCATTGATTTGCTGGTACCATACAACCGTCTCATCCTCTGCTGCCCTCTTCTCTTGCTTTCAATCTTTCCTAGCATCAAGCTCAGTCTTTTCCAATGAGTTGGCTCTTCTCAACAAGTGGCTAAAGTATTGGAGTTTCAGCTTCAGCAACAGTCCTTCCAATGAATATTCAGGGTTGATTTCCTTTGGGATTGGCTACTTTGATCTCCTTGCAGCCCAAGGGACTCTCAAATTCTTCTCCAGCACCACCCTTCTTGCTATTATGATGCAGTAATTCCTCATTCAATCCAAAACCTTCTAACCTTATCCTTTGAAAATTAGAGCAAGTTCATTTATCCATTTGTAGGTGATGTTATTTTATCTTCTAGCTAGCCACACTCTCCCACTGAATCCTGTATCTTCACTACTGAGATAAAATAAGATATAAGATTGAGTTACGTTGACATACCTTCCTTATGTTACTACATGCAGGAAAATGGGAGGGGGGAGTTAAAAATTGATTAATATAATACATAAATATATTCATATAAAATGAAAAACAAATTTTCATAAGTATTATTTTTCTCATTCCTGCAATTAACCATATGATTATAGCTTGTATTTATAATGACCTCTTCCATTACCCATCCTATAACCTATTTGCTCATAGCAAGCACTTCCACTCACTGCTACACTTGACTTCCTATAAAGCAATCTCCTTATTCAGGAGCAATGCTATGAGGAAATCCATAAATTTGAATAAGGAATTCTGCAAGTCCACCACTCTGGTTGTGACAGATGTTTGCAAGACATTGTATTCTGGGAAACATCATTAAGAATGATTAAAAGATATTTGCTCTTTGGAAGAAGAGCTATGACAAAGCTAGAGAGCAGAGATATTACTTTACCAACAAAGGTCCATGTAGTCAAAGCTATGGTTTTTTCAGTAGTTGTGTATGTATGTAAGAGTTGGACCATAAAGCTGAGCGTAGAATAACTGATGGTTTTGAATTGTGGTGTTGGAGAAGACTCTTGAGAGTCCCTTGGACTGCAAGGAGATCCAACCAGTCAATTCTAAAGGGAATCAGTTCTGAATATTCATTGGAAGGACTGATGCTGAAGCTGAAACTCCAGTACTTTGGCCATCTGATGCAAAGAACTGACTCATTGGAAAAGACTCTGATGTTGAGAAAGATTGAAGGCAGGAGAAGGGGAATACAGAGGATAAGATGGTTGGATGGCATCACTGACTCAATGAACTTAAGTTAGAGCAAGCTCCAGGAGTTGGTGAGGGAGAGCAAGCTCCAGGAGTTGGTGAGGGACAGGGAGGCCTGGTGTGTTGCAGTCCATGGGGTCGCAAAGAGTAGTACATGACTAAGCGTCTGAACTGAGCTGATAACTTCACATCAGAAGCAATAGAAGCCACCAAGGTTAAAAAAAAAAAAAAAAAAAAAAGCAAGAAACATTTATAGAGTTTAAAGAAAACAAACTAAATATCCAAGCCAGTTTCTTATGAACATGCAAATATATTTTAAAATTGTGTTTGTTATAAATCACCACTAAGAGTTTTGAAAGTCAAAGCACAGATTGATAAACAGTATTTGCAGCGCATATTTCTGAAAAAGGACTCAAATGCAGAATATGTTAGAAGTTCCTTTAAATCATTAAGAAAACAGATAATAAAGAATGACAAAATCTTGGAGATCCAACTCAGAAATAAGATAAGTGATCGCTAATGGATATATAAAGACCTTAATATTATTATTAATTAGGGAAATGGAAATAATACTTTACCTAGGCATACCATCTGGATCCTTTCAGTACTCTGAACATCAATGTGGCTAAGAGAATATGACTCCAGGAAATAGGGAAAAATAATGACTGCCTCCAGGAAAATAAGTGATTAAGCAAATTTTCTAGAAGCTTCCATCATTGAACCGATGTGGAGAAAAGAACAAACAGTAACAAGTCACAGACCTGGACATTGAAGGAGAGGTAGGATTTACTGGAAAAAAGAAAGTTGGTATATTTACTGAGCTTTACTCAATGTCAGGCACTGTGGTTTGCCTTTCAGATTCATTATCTAATTTAAATATCAAAACCGTAAGAGATAGGATTTATTGTTTCCTTTAAAAAAAAAAAAAAAAACTTTGGAAATGAGCCCTATCTTTTCTAATTGTGAAAAGCTTCTCTACATTGTATTATCGGCCAGTGTGTTGCATTTTAGAGGGCTGTTTAGAAGCAAGGTCTGGACTATGGAGAAGCACTTGGCCCCAGAACTGGGTGGCTGAATGTCTCAGTGGTGGTGACATTACTGGTTTGAACTGGGTGCTAAAGGAAACTAAGAAAGAAAATGCCCAAACATAGATTCAACTGTCCCAGGATCAGTAAATGAGCAAAGCATCCACTAACTAGTTGACAGTGCCAGATGCTTTAGTAAGTTTCTTAAGAAATAGTGTGCTGGGAAAAACAAGGGCTACAATGAGATTTCATTCCTTAAACACCCCAAGCTTGTTTCCCAATCAAGACCTGTGTTCCTTGTTTTCCCCTCTCTCTTTCGATGCTTTGCTGTTGTTTAGTCACTTTCCCAGGCAAGAACACTGGAGTGGGTAGCCATTTCCGTCTTTAGGGGGTCCTCCAGACCCAAGGATTGAATCCATTGGAAGGTGGATTCTTTACCACTGAGTCAGTGATGCTATCCACCCAACTATGAACATGATGCACCTCTGAATTCCTTCATGTTTCAACTCAAATGTCACCCCTTTGTGAATCCTTTGTGTAAATCTGTTTTTCCTTCCTGAGAATCGGACTGTAGCACACTGGATGCACCAAGAATGAAAGCTGACATACTGCCACCTGGTGTCCTGCTCAAACATTTTGTGAGGCTTTCTCTGGCTTCCCTGCTCCCCTCCACTGATCTTGGATTAAATTATGGGGAAGCCTAATCACAATAGCAGCTGCCAACGTTGAACCACTCAGTAAACTTTGCAATGCAGAATTCAAGAGAGAGGATTCAAGAGAACTGGCTGTTTTGTTTTTTTTTCTTTCTTTCTTTCTTTCTTTTTTTTTTTTTGCTTTTGCCAGACAGATGTGAAAGTGATTGATTCCAAATGAGAGACAAACACATGAGATGACTATGGTCTGCATGAATAGAAAGTTTGGAACTGTTGCACAAGATGGGAGATTTTTATCTATTAAGTCACATTGCATTTACTGCTTGTCTTTTCTTGTAGTGTAGAAATATCCTGAGAAGTGGGAGCAAAAGTCAATTATGAAAATACCAATAGACTGTAGTAGCAAACACAGCTTGGTATACTCTTTCTATGTTGTATGATGCTACCCATTGTCTCAATGTAATACTTTATATTTAAGGTGGTTAACATCAGTTAATGGGAACTGATTTCCCATTAACAGTAAGAAACCTAATAGACCACTGATATTTATGATAATACATGATATCTTCTGTGTAAACTGCTAAACAAACCTCGAAAAATATTGAGTTTTATCTTGCAGATAGACTTGTCTGGAATTTCTTACTGTGGCTTCCTGTCCTCCAAGGTTTTGTACATTTCCACCGCTGGTTGAGAGCCTGTGACAGAGAAGGTGTTGCACTCGGTGATTTGCACGTGTGTTTGCAGTTCTTACTGGAACCCCTCAAAGTTGTGCCCACCCTACTTTAGGAAGACAGTGGAGCAAAGTGCTTAAAACCGAAGACTTAAGTTGTATTTCTAGATCTAGCATTCATTAGTTGTGTGACCTTGGGTTTCTGACAAGAATTTTTATGCTTCCATTTCCTCATGTCTGCACTGTGGTTATTGATAGAATTTACCATGCAGGGTTCTTATAAGAAGTGAATTGAATAATGAATGCCAATGCTAAGCCCAGTATCCAGCAGAAAGATACTGGCTACTTACAGAAATAAAATTGAACATGAGGGAGGTTGAATGCCTAGCCTGGTGTTGCAGAGTAAGTGTCAGAGGGGAGCCCTTCCTCCATACCCTACTTAGAGCTGATGCCTTTCCTCATCCCAAGAGTCACTCTCTATCTTAACACAGTTTTGTAATGTCTTTAAAGTGCTTATCACTACTTAAAATTGTCTAATTTTAAAAAAAACAAAGCTGTTTAATTTTTTCTTCTTCTACTGCATGTAGGCCTTTTTTCTTTTTTTATTGCTCTCAGGGTTGCATCCTGCATTCCTAAACAATACATAGCACACACAGGGAATAGATAGATATATCTATCCATAAGTAAGTGAGCAGGACCTTATGGGGCCTTCCTGGAGCAGACCACTCCATCTGCCCCTGCAGTGTCCTCTCTCTGCCTCCTGTGTGTAAAAAAACTTTAGCTCCTAGACCTTCCCCAAGTTCCAAAGTGTAAATTTAATCAGAGAAGTGAGAAAATGCAGAAAGAAAGGAAAACAATCAAGCAAGACAAAACAATAATACTTTCAGTTAAGTTCAGTCATGGAGTCGTGTCTTCAGCATGCCAGGCTTCCTGTCCATCGCCAACTCCCAGAGCTTGCTCAAACTCATGTTCATCGACTCGGGGATGCCATCCAATTATCTCATCCTCTGTCATCCCCTTCTCCTCCTGCCTTCAATCTTTCCCAGCATCAGGGTTTTTTCCCAATGAATCAGTTCTTCATATGGGGGGCTAAAGTATTAGAGCTTCAACTTCAGCATCAGTCCTCCAATGGATATGCAGGACTGATTTCCTTTAAGCTTGACCGGTTTGACCTCCTTGTCCAACGGACTCTCAAGAGTCTTTGCCAATAGTTTAGCCATTAAACAAATTCAAGGACCTTCAGATCCCCCGCAAGGACTGTGTGTAACATTCTGAGCCAAGTCCTTTGAGCTGTTTTGCAGAACCTGAAATCCCTACCAAGTGGAGGAAGTTAACTGTATGTGCTCAAGAACACTAGATCTCAGACTATGTGTGTTAGTTGCTCAATTGTGTCACACTCCTTTCAACCCCGTGGACTGTAGTCACCAGGCTCCTCTCTCCATGGAATTCTCCAGGCAAGAATACTGGCGTGGGTTGCCATTTTCTTCTCCCGGAGATCTTCCTGACCCAGGTACCAAACCTGGGTCTCCTGCATTGCAAGTGGCTGCTTTACTGTCCCAGCTACTAACAAAGCCCCAGTATTCAGACTGGTTGGAAACAAAAGGTTGATTGTGTTGACTCCTGATTACCTCACCACCAATGAACCAGAAGAATGTCCACAAGCTGATCACACACCCCACAACTCCCTTCCCTCACCTTATCTTTAAAACATTTTCCTCACAGCCATCTGGGAATTCTAGGATTTTGAGTCCTGGCTGCATGGGCTACTTGCTTGGTGCCCTGTGATAAACACTGCATTTTGCTTCACTGCGACCCACATGGGCAAGTGGATCCAGAAATGTTCCAGGAATATATATTGTTGTTTAGTCACTAAATCATGTCTGACTTTTTTGTGACCCCATGGACTGTAGCTTGCCAAGCTCTGCTATCCACAGGCTTTCCCAGGCTAGAATAATGGAGTGGGTTGCCATTTTCTTCTCCAGGGGATCTTCCTGATCCAGTGACCAAACTCACGTCTCCTGCATTGCAGGTGGATTCTTTACCACTGAGCCATTTGGGAAGCCAATGTATGTGAGTATGTGTTTGTGTGTGTGTGTGTGTGTGTGTGTGTGTGTGTGTGTGTGTAGTGCAAAAGGTAAAAGTATTTCTAAGAGTTCACAGTATTCAAACTCTAAACTAAAAGATTAAATGGGACTCATTTTAATTTGCCTATATTTGTCAACATTTCTACCTTGCATGCCACTTCAGGAAGATTTATTTAATTTACCTAGTGGTCAGTTGACTTGGCCTCTATTTCAGATAATCATGATAGTTTTAGATTTCAGGATTCTGTCATATTAGTTGAAGGAATACTTCCTGCTGTTGGAGGCCTATACTTCCTGGTTTGGATATAGCCCCTCCAATATGTGGGTAAATTTATCAAAGAATTAATCGTCTCATGAGAAATAAGCTCCATAGCAAATGAGCTTTCTGAATGGTGTGGTCATGTTCTTATGATCTTATCCTCAAGTGGGCTGAGATCTCGAGAAAAGAAAAAGGAAATTGACTTGTAGTGACTTCTGTTTGTCAGGGTTTCCCAAGTGATGCTAGTGGTAAAGAACCTTCCTGCCAATAAAGGAGATATAAGAGGTTTGGGTTCAGTCTCTGGGTCTGCAAGATCTCCTGGAGGAGGGCATGGTAACCCACTCTGGTATTCTTGACCTGAGAATCCCGTGGACAGTAGAGCCTGGTGGGCTACAGTCAATGGGGTTGCAAAGAGTCAGACACAATTGAGCAACTAACACTATACTACACTGCTGTTTGTCCAGCCTTCCCTCCCCAAACATACATTTATAGTTCTGAATAGGAGATGTTAATGAGACTTTTCAGATATTCCTTTATTAACCATAGCTGCGTTTCTTTACTTGTGAAGGTAAGCCAGAGGTTAGCCACTGAGAAACCTTCTAATCCTGTTTCTCTTTTCAGAACATTACTTAAATTTGAGTATTCATGGGCTTCTCTGGTGGCTCAGATGCTAAAGAATCCACCTGCAGTGCAGGATACCTGGGTTCGACCTCTGGGTTGAGAAGATCCCCTGGAGGGCATGGCAAGCCTCTCTCGTATTCTTGCCTGAAGAATTCCCATGGACAGAGAAACCTGGTGGGTTACAGTCCATGGGGTTGAAAAGAGTCGTACATGACTGAGCGACTAAGCTGGTGGAAGGCACTGCTCTGATTTTTAGCACTTATCCCATACTATTTAGGTGAGATGAGATGAGGTGGTTACATAGCATCACTGACTCAATAGACATGAATTTGAGCAAACTCCAGTGCATAATGGAGGACAGAGGACCCTAGCATGCTGCAGTCCTTGGGGTCACAAATAGTCGACTTAATTACTGAACAACAACCATGCTGTTTACTTTGCTTATTTTTGTTGTTCCCTGGAAAGAAGATTTGTAGTCAGTCTGCAGTACCAGATTCCAAGAAGTAGATTTAGATTCTGAACAGTCTCTATTAATATTATCTTGTACTTGCAAATTTTCCCTAGACATGTTTTGTTTTTTCGACTACATTTTGAGCTCACAGACAATCTTGCTTTTATAACTTTTAAAAGTCCTAGGGAAATTGTGGACAAAATCACTGTTTAAATAAATACCTACATGTTGAATTAAACTAACATTCTTCCTGTACTGTGACACAGGTAAGACAGAACAAAATTCTTATTTATTTTTAAGCAACTCTACTGAGGTGTAAGTGGCTTTCCCTAAAATTCTTCCATTTTGAATTCCCAGTTTAATAATTTTTAGTAAATTATCCTGCATCCCCAATTATAGTTGTCCTTTATTTCCATATTTGCCCCCCGCCCCCGGCAACCACTGATCTAATTTACAGCTTTATAAGTTCCTTTTGTGAATATTCATATACATGGGAGCTTTCAATATGTAATTTTGTGTTTTTTTTATTTTTCCTTAACATATTAAAAAAAAATTATTTATCTTGTAGTTTACATTAGTATTTCACTCATATTTATTGATGAATAGAAATTCATTGACAAATTAATTACATTTTGTTTATCCACTCATCAGATGTTGCACATTTGGTTGCTTTTCGTTTGGGGGCTATTAGGAAGGGTAACCACAAAGTAGGTTCCCAGTACTTTTAGAACATAACTTTGTTAACACTTACACATTTACTGAATATCACAAATGTAGGTCGCATGGCAAATTCCAAACACTATAGACTACTTGAAAGTGAAAGGGAAGTCACTCAGTCATGTCTGACTCTTTCTGACCCTTGGATTGTAGTCTGCCAGGCTCCTCCATCCATGGGATTTTTCCAGGCAAGCATACTGGAGTGGGTTGCCGTTTCCTTCTCCAGGGGATCTTCCTGACCCCCTTCCATGACCTCCCGCATTACAGGGAGACTCTTTACCGTCTGAGCCACTGGGGAATCCCAGGGAGTAGACTACTTAGCCAAATAAATCTATATTGTGATTCTTACTATGCTACCTGACATATGTGTGATCTCAAGCTAGTTACTTGATCTCTTTCAGCTTTAGTTTCCTTGTTTGTAAGTTGGAAATAATATCTCTATTGCATATATTTTCTATTAGAATACTTTGCAGAAAGATAATTTAACACATAGCATTTGTGTACCTTTATAAATTGGTGATTTGAAAGTTTATCAGTTTTATTGAAATTTTATGTAAAAGATTCCTAACTAAAGTGTGTTTCCTGCCACATTTGCAATCCCAATCTCTCTCAAGTTGAATAACAGCAGTCCATCCCAAGGCAAACCAATTCTGAAAGGTAGTCAACTTTCTTTGCATTGTGAGCTCTTAAGAGATATCCACAATGTTTGTGAAGCTGGTCTCAAGAAAGCAGTGTTTGATTCCTCATTTTGAACCACAGAAAGTGGATTCTAGGGCAGAAATGGTGTATTTCTAGCACATGTATCTGGTCTCATCTCGGATTGGCTGAGCAGCAAGATGCAAAATCCATACCTGAAGCAGAATATTCCACAGACTTAGGCTGCAGAACTTTCCTCTGTTGAGGATACTTGATCAGAACAAATGGAGAGGAGCACCTTGCCAGCCTCATTACTGATTTTGTGGCTTCATCCAGCCGGCATTTCACATGATGTACTCTGCATATAAGTTAAATAAGCAGGGTGACAATAGACAGCCTTGATGTACTCCTTTCCCAATTTGAACCAGTCCATGTCCAGTTCCATGTCCAGTTCTAACTGTTGCTTCTTGACCTGCATACAGATTTCTCAGGAGGAAGGTCAGGTGGTCTGGTATTCTCATCTCTTGAAGATTTTCCCACAGTCTGTTGTGATCCACACAGTCAAAGGCTTTGGCATAGTCAATAAAGCATAAGTAGATGTTTTTCTGGAACTCGTTTTCTTTTTCGATGTTTCAGGTGATGTTGGCAATTTGAACTTTGGCTCCTCTGCCTTTTCTAAATCCAGCTTGAACATCTGAAAGTTCATGGTTCACATATTGTTGAAGCTTGGTTTGGAGAATTCTGAGCATTACTTTGCTAGCATGTAGATGAGTGCAATTGTGCCATAGTTTGAACATTATTTGGCATTGCCTTTCTTTGGGATTGGAATGAAAACTGACATTTTCCAGTCCTATGGCCACTGTTGAGATTTCCAAATTTGCTGACATATTGACTGCAGCACTTTCCCAGCATAATCTTTTAGGATTTGAAATAGCTCAACTGGAATTCCATCACCTCCACTGGCTTTGTTTGTAGTGATGCTTCCTAAGGCCCACTTGACTTTGCATTCCAGGATGTCTGGCTCTAGGTCAGTGATCACACCATTGTGGCTTTCTGCATCATGAAGACCTTTTTGGGATAGCTCCTTTGTGTATTCTTGCTACCTCTTCTTAATATCTTCTGCTTCTCTTAGGTCCATAGCATTTCTGTCCTTTATTGTGCCCATCTTTGCATGAAGTGTTCTCTTGATATCTCTAATTTTGTTGAAGCGATCTCTAGTCTTTCCCATTCTATTGTTTTCCTCTATTTCTTTTCACTGATCACTGAGGAGGACCTTCTTATCTCTCCTTGCTATTCTTTGGAATTCTGCATTCAAATGGGTATATTGCTCCTTTTCTCCTTTGCTTTTCTTTTGTCTTCTTTTCTCAGTTATTTGTAAGACCTCCTCAGACGAACATTTTGCCTATACTCTAATAAAAAGCTTAAAAACAAAAAGCAAATGGTGTTTTAAATGGTGTGGCAAAATAATTGTCCTGAATGTGTATCAGTGAATGACACCTAGTTTGTTCCTCAGTCCCCTCAGCTCAAACCTTTACTACTGCTTTTTCAGTGCCCCCTTTCAGGATCAGCCTAACTTAATTGCCAGTGAAAGACAAATAGACAAAGTAAGTTTGTGGTGAGTCAGACGTTTTTTCTCATCTGTACACAGACCACATTATGTATGAATATGACAAACACCACTTCCTGTTTGAAGGAGTCACACAAGAACTGAGGTATTATGCATATGTGCTGCCAGGCACACAAAAACACTGAACCCTAAGCTTGAGGCAGAACTGAGCATATTTGTGTAGGGGAATCCGTGCCTCATGCTGCTCTCCAGTTTGCTCTGGGTGTTCCTGGCCTTCACCTTCTCTGGTAGGGATGCTTTCAAACATGGGTGTGAGTGTTCAGGGTGAAAGGACTGCACACAGGCACGTGGTGCTTCAGAAGGACTTGAGGAGGAAAGGAGGGTTGGAATTAGCAAGCATCTTGTGATTTCAGTTTGGTTTTTTTGGGGAGAGGGTGATCTGAAATGAGCCTAATTCCTACCTTATTTTATTCACTGCTTCATCTCTGTTTTCTGATTTTTTTCCACAGGATATGGTATAGCCCAGAAAGTTATTCAAGATCAAGCAGAGATATTCACTCAGATTGGAGAGGCAGTCACCTTGAACTGTCAGTGTGAAACAAGTTGGAGGAGTTACAACAGTTCTTGGTATAAGCAACTTCCTAGTGGAGAGATGATTTTCCTTACAAGGGATGGCCGCTACTCTATAAAATTTTAGAGATCACTTAAATATCCTCCAGCCTCACCATTTCAACCTTACAACTGGAAGATTCTGCAAAGTACTTCTGTGCTCTCTTTGAACTCACAGTGCTCGAGGTAATAGAAAAAGCCCAACAAAACCCCCAGAGCTTAATAAAAGAGAGCCCCTCTGCTGCAGGACCATTGCTGAGATACACACCTATAGATCCTAGACAAGAAATGGTAATCCTGCGGTTGCTTCATCTGTGGTCTGCATCAGTGGATTTAATTCTAAATAAAATTTATTTCCATGACATATGGAAACAGGTGTCCAGAGTAACTCTCTCCTGATAACATTCTTCTCTTGAATTTTTGACTTTAAATCAACCATACAAAATATGTGCAAAGTTGTCTAAATTTGAAGACTTGCTCCACAATAATATAAAATGGTAGTTTCACCTAAAGATCCTCACATCACAAATCTAGGTTTAGAGTCTGAAATCATCATGAAAATCATTTCCTTAGCCCTTTCCTTTTAGGGCTTCCTGGACACTAGGGGAAAAGAACTCGCTTGCCAATGCAGGAGACATACGAGACACAGATTTGATCCCTGCTTTGGGAAGATCCCCTGGAGGAGGGCACAGCCACCCACTCCAATATTCTTGCCTGGAGAATCCCTTGGACAGAGGAAGTTGGTGGGCTACAGTCCATGGGGTTGCAAAGAGTCAGACATGACTGAAGCAACTTATCATACAGTCCTTTCCTCTTAGACATCCTGTAAGGGCATATTCAGAGGAGAACCACCAGTGATGTATAGTAAGAGATTAGTTATAAGGATTATTCACAGGCAGGGGCTAGAGCTGGTGGAAGAGTCTTTAAAGTTATTATATTTGTATTTGGTTTGAGCTTGAGATCACTGTAAGTCAACTAAAGTACCATTTATGAAGGAAAGTTGGATGTGGCAACTGGACAAACTGTGGACAAACTGTGGACAAATTGGAAAAAGCATGGACAAACTGACATGTACATGAGGACAATGGGACCCACAAGATACTAAAACTTGTCTCTCTCTTACCTCCTTCAGGCTCACAGCAGTGGGCGAACTTCAGAAGTATGCCATCATGCTACATGCTTACTTGGTCAAAGACAAAGAGAACATGAGTAAGAGATCTGGTGGGAGGTCGAGGAATTGTGAGTCAACAGTAAGTTGAACTACCAGACCAGCAGCATTATGAGTTGCCATAGTCTCTGTAACCCTAAACCAACCTGTGGAACCAAGAAACATGATCACTTCATCACAGTTCAGTTCAGTTCAGTCGCTCAGTCGTGTCTGACTCTTTGCGACCCCAAGAATCGCAGCACGCCAGGCCTCCCTGTCCACCACAAACTCCTGGAGTTTACTCAAACTCATGTCCATCGAGTTGGTGATGCCATCCAGCCATCTCATCCTCTGTCGCCCCCTTCTCCTCTTGCCCCCAATCCTTTCCAGCATCAGGGTCTTTTCCAGTGAGTCAACTCTTCACATGAGGTGGCCAAAGTATTGGAGTTTCAGCTTCAGCATCAGTCCTTCCAATGAACACTCAGGACTAATCTCCTTTAGGATGGACTGGTTGGATCTCCTTGCAGTCCAAGGGACGCTCAAGAGTTTTCTCCAACACCACAGTTCAAAAGCATCAATATTTTGATGCTCAGCTTTCTTCACAGTCCAACTCTCACATCCATACACGACCACTGAAAAAACCATAACCTTGAGCAGACAGACCTTTGTTGGCAAAGTAATGTCTCTGCTTTTTAATATGCTATTTAGGTTGGTCATAATTTTCCTTCCAAAGAGTAAGGGTCTTTTTAATTTCATGGCTGCAATCACCATCTTCAGTGATTTTGGAGCCCCCAAAAATAAAGTCTGACATTGCTTCCACTGTTTCCCCATCTATTTCCCATGAAGTGATGGGATGCTTCATCACAAGTACCTTTCAAATCTCACACAAATCTCTTTCATGGCCAACCATAACCCAGAACAATACAGAGAAGCAAATTCTGGGAAATAGATTAAGTTGAGACAGTACAAATCCACCAAAATAGCTTAACTAGTTAACTTCCCTCCTTGTTAACTGAACATTCATTACCTCTTTGAACACCACAACAAGGACCACAGGAGAATTATGCTTCCTGTTAGTATGATGCAATTATTCTTTATTCAGCTAAAACAAGCTCTCTCCTTCAAAGAGAATACCAAGTTCATTTATCTATTTAAGGGTGACGTTCTTTCCTCTTCTAGCTGAATCACACTCTCCAATTGACCCTGTATCTTTACTACAGAGATACAATGAGATATAAGATTAACTTGTAGCAGCACATTTTCTGTTACCAGAAGCAGTCAAAGAGGAGAGGGAAGCTTAAAAAGGCTAATGTATACATAAATATATTCATATAAAATGAAAATAATTTCATAAATATTCTAGGTTTTGTTACTACAAGTGACCACATGATTGTAACTGGTGTTTATAACTACCTCATCCAATACCCATTCCATAACCTCTTTAGCATAGCAAGAACCTCTACTCATTGTTGTACTCGACTTCCGCTCCTTATTCAGGAGCAATGCTATGTGGAAAGTCATAAAGACGAATAAAGAGTTCTGTAAGTTGACTACTGTGGTTTTGGCAGAAGCTTGCAAGGTCTTGAAGACAAATTCAAGCGTCTATTTTAGTGGGAAAAATTTGTGCTAATAGGCAGGGGAAATTGATATGTTGTATTCTGGAAAACATCATTAAGAACAATACTTCTCTTCTCATCACAAGCAATAGCAGTCATAAAAGGAAAGCGTTTGTAAAGTCTTTAAAGAAAGTAACAAATAAAACTTTCAAGGAAGCTTCTAATGAGCATAAAGCATATTTTTAAATTGTCTTTTTTGTTAAAAACCACTGCTAAGAGAGTAGAAAGCAAGTGCCAGTCTGGAAGGCTATATATGCAATACACATTACTGAAAAAGTAATCAACTGCAGAATATATTAAAAGCTCATAAAGCAAAAAGAAGTGAAAATAGTCACTTCTTAGTCATTAATAAGAATGACTTATTAATAGTCATTAATAAGAATGGCAAAATCTTGGAGAAACAATTCAGAAATATCATATCCAATAGCTAGTAAACACGCAAGTTGCCCTGATTTCACTATTTTTACAGAAATCAAAGTCAAACCTCATGTGTTCCATCTGTGTCTTTTCAGCACCCTGAGTGTACCAATGTAGCTAGCTGGCTATCACACCAAAAGGATAAGGAAAAATAATGACTATCTCCAGGAAAACAAGTGATTAAATAAATTTCCTAGAAGCATCTATTACTAAACTGATGTGGAGTTGAAAAATCAGGTCACAGACCTGCCTGGACACTAATGGAAAGGAGGTTTTAGTAGAATATAGAAAGTTGGTATTTACTGAGCTTACTGTATGTCAGGCACCATATATCAGACATTTCCAATTCATTATCTAATTTAAATATCAAAACCCTATGAGACAGATTTTGCTGTTCCAATTTTTTTAATCCTTGAGAAGTGAGACACAACTTTCCTAACTGTGAAAAGCATCTTAAACTTTTATTGTCATCCTGAGTGTACCATTTAGAGGGCTCCTTGGAGAAGATTTGGGTATGAGGAAGCACTTGACCTAGAACAGGGAGACTGGATCTCTCAGTGATGGTGACATGATGGGTTTAAACTGGAACCTAAAGGGATCTATGAAGAACAGTTCTATGAAGATCTACAAGACCTTCTAGAAATACCACAAGAAAAAGATGTCCTTTTCATCATAGGGGATTGGAATGCACACATAGGATGTCAAGAGATACCTGGAGTAACAGGCACATTTGGCCTTGGAGTACAAAATGAGGCAGGGCAAGGACTAATAGAGTTTTGCCAGGAAAGCACACTGATTATAGAAAACCCTCTTCCAACAATACAAGAGCCCAGCCTACACGTGGATATCACCAGAGGGTTAATACAGAAATAAAATTGATTATATTCTTTGCAGCCAAAGATGTAGAAACTACACAGTCAGCAAAAACAAGATCTGGAGCTGACTGTGGCTCAGATCATGAGCTTGTTATTGCAAAATTCAGGCTTAAACTGAAGAAAGTAGGGAAAACCACTAGACCATTCACTGGATCATAGGAAAAGCAAGGGAATTCCAGAAAACATCTACTTCTGCTTCGTTGACTATGCTAAAGCCTTTGACTGTGTGGATCAAAATAAACTGGAAAATTTTTAAATAGATAGGAATACCAGACCACCTTACCTTCCTCCTGAGAAACCTGTATGCAAGCCAAGAAGCAACAGTTAGAACCAGACATGGAACAACAAACTGATTCAAAATTGGGAAAGGACTACATCAAGGCTGTATACTGTCACCCCGCTTATTTAAATTATATGCAGAGTACATCATGTGAAATGCTGGGTTGGATGAATCACAAGCTGGAATCAAGATCGCCAGGAGAAATACCAACAACCTCAAATATGCAGATGATACCACTCTGATGGCAGAAAGAAAAGAGTAACTAGAGAGCCTCTTGATGAGAGTGAAGGAGGACAGCGACAAACTCAGCATTCAAAAAACTAAGATCATGGCATCTGGGGTCCCACCACTTAATGCAAATAGATGGGGAAAAAGTGGAAGCAGTGACAGATTTTATTTTCTTGGGCTCCAAAATCACTGCACAAGATGATTGTAGCCATGATATTAAAAGACACTTGCTCCTTGGAAGGAAAGCTATGACAAACCTATACAGCATATTAAAAAGCAGAGACATCACTTTGCAAACAAAGGTCCACAGAGTTGAAGCTATGATTTTCCAGTAGTCATACTGATGTGAGAGTTAGACCCTAAAAAAGGCTGAGTGCTGAAGAATTGAGACTTTCTAACTGTGGTGCTGCAGAAGACCTTTGAGAGTTTCTTGGACAGGAAAGAGATCAAACCAGTCAATCCTAAAGGAAATCAATCCAGAATGTTCATCAGAAAGACTGATGCTGAAGCTGAAGTTCCAATACTTTGGCCACCTGATGTGAACAGCTGACTCATTGGAAAAGACCCTGATGCTGGGAAAGATTGAGTGCAGGAGGAGAAGGAGGTGATTGGATGGCAGCATCCACAAAATGGACATGGGCTTGAACAAACTCTTGGAGATAGAGGAGGACAAGAAATTGTGGTGTGCTGCAGTTCATGGGGTCACAAAGAGTCAGACATGACTTAGAGACTGAACAACAACCCTTCCAGCGAGTATTTATGAATATTTGTTAAATGAACAAAGCATGATTACTGTAACATTTACTCCTAAGTCTTCAGTATAATTTTCCTCCATGCTAGGATTTGTTTATAGTCTATTATTCACTGTTCACAATAATAACCTTCTGTTTGTACCATCAGAGTCTTTTATTTGGCATACATCCCATAAAATTGGAAGATTGTTTTCCGAATAACTTAAACAGTTGTTTAACATAATTTATCATCAAAATCATGAATAGTGATTCATCAGCTCACTCAGAAACCATGCAATTCTTGAGTGCCTACTGTGTATCAAACTCTCTTATGAATATTGAATTACATGGGCTTTAAAGTAAATTTTAAATATAGGAAGGTTAGAGACAAATGGAAAAGAGATCAACAAATGAGAATCGTATGACTGCAGAGGCCTGGCATGCTGCGGTTCATGGGGTCGCAAAGAGTTGGACACAACTGAGCGACTGAACTGAACTGAACTGAAAGCAGTCAAAGATAATTAAAACCTTCTATGAGGTATTTAGGACCAAGAAAATACAGATGAGTACAGAGGTATTACAAGTATGATGTGTGTACTGTGTGGTAAGTTGTTTCAATCGTGTCTAACTCTGCAAGTCATGGACTGTAGCCCGCAGGCTCCTCTGTCCAACGGATTTTCCAAGCAAGAATACTGAAGTGGGTTGCCATGCCCTTCTCTAGGGGATCTACCTGACCCAAGGATTGAATATGGGTCTCTTAAGTCTCCTGCATTGGCAGGGGAGTTCTTTACCACTCACACCACTTGGGAAGCCCATTTACCTTCAAATCTGAGGAGCCTTTCAAAAAGTTGCTTGCTGACTTATGGTGTGGGTTTAGCTCTTCTATTCAGTCACAGAGGGGGCTGATTCATCTAAAAACAGTGTTTCTTTCTGGGAGAAAGGGAGGGAAATTTGTTTTCCATTCATGTGCCAAAAAAAGGAAAAATGACATGCTTTCATCTTCTTTAGACAACTTGAGTTTTTTATCCCTTGTTGAATGTGTGTGATGAAGGATTCAGGGGGTCTTAGCCCAACAGCCTAAGCCATTTTCATGTTCCTCCCTAACACTGCTTTCCCATTTCCCTGCTCTGATTATCTGTTCCCTTTTCTATCCTTATGCCCTTTTTTCCCTCCTCCAACTTTTTATACCACTCACACCCACCTACACCCCACCCCGACCTACTTTGCCTTTCTTTCTGTCTATTCCTCTGCCTTAGCATCCTTGCTGCACAACACCCACAAGCATCGGCATAGGGAACATGAGGATTAACCACTGTTCAAGGAGGAGATGAACACCATCTATGTCAATAGATATATGTCAATAAGAACAGATGTATGAAAAATGTCTACCTAGATGGTGATAGTTGCATGATTCCAAGAACACTTACAAGAGCTCCGATTTCTAGGATGTGTAGCTTTTAGTCTCAATGTTATTAATTTTTCCATATCCCAGAGCAACTCACTGCCTACTTTTGAATCTCCCATACATTTTCTGGAATGTGGATAAAAATTTTCATTATCTTACAAAACAGAGCTCATTACATTTTTCTGGGATTAAATATTATGCTCTGCAAGCTTCATGGACCACCAGCTAATTTGTTAAGAAACAAATGATAGACCAATGGTTGTGCATAGACACATCATTGTGATTGGTATTACTTTTCCCGAGGCAGACATTAAACTTCGAGATGATTGCACTGTGAGCTGGGGATGTTTCACCATCTTTTGGGGACATGACTAAAACAGGGGAGGAAGACCTAGATAAGAGATTGTTTGATCATTGGCTGAGAAGGTCCTGGCAACAACACAGTGATATCTGCACTGGTTGTAAGTTTTTACTAACAGCTGTTGCCTCTGTTCTCTGGAACCTCCTTAAGCCAAGGATCAGCTCTGAGCCCACGATTCTGTCTTGTCCTTGAAGTATGAGGCTGCTGACTAGAGTAACCGTGTTTCTGACCTTGGGTAAGTGTTCTGTGTCTACAAGAGAGGACTTTGAAAGCAAAGGGCCACAAAGAGTTATTTGTTCTCTGCTCCTCTCCCTGTGCTTTATTCAGCATTATAGTGACGGAATTGAGAACCGATCTATGGGTTTGCTAGGGAAAAAAAACTTCTACATGACAGGTTAAACCCTGATCATGATTTCAGAAGAGTCTTTAGCAGTAAGCAGGTTGTAGGAAATCTCTTGGTTTATTGAGCTAAGGACCCATGGAACAAAGCCTATGGATCTCTGATTCTTGCCACATAATTTTGGTCTCTATAATTTTGTTGTTCAGTCACTAAGTTGTATCCAACTTCTTATCACCAAATGGACGGCAGTATGCCAGGCTCCTCTGTCCTCTATAATCTCTTGGAATATGCTCAAATTCATGTCCATTGAAACAGTAATGCTATTTAACCATCTCATCCTCTACATCCTCTTCTCCTTTTGCCTTCAATTTTTCCCAGCATCAGGGTATTTTTCAATAATTCAGCTCTTCTTATCAGGTGTACAAATTTTTGGAGCTTCAGTTTCAGAATCAGTCCTTCCAGTGAATATTTAGGGCTCATTTCCTTTAGGATAACTGGTTTGATCTCCTTAAAGTCCAATACTGAACACCAATAATATTTTTGCAGGACATAAATAGAGACAGAGGAGTAGGGGTTAGGGCTAGACAGTTACAGGAGTGTTATGCCCTTGATCCATAAAATTATGCTTATTTGTGCTCTGGAACTAATTTGATTTCTTAATCTCCCTGGGAATGTGTCTGATGCTAAGACCACCTGGCCCAGCTCCATGGATTGTGCTGAAGGAGAGGATGTAAATCTGCCTTGTAACCACTCTACCATTGGTAGAAATGACTATATACATTGGTATTGGCAAAATCCCAATCAGAGTCCACAGTATGTCATTCATGGCTTACGAGACATAGTGAACAGCAGCCTGGCCTCTCTGACCATAGCTTCAGACAGAAAGTACAGCACCTTGGTCCTGCCCCAGGTCACCCTGAGAGGCACCGCTGTGTACTACTGCGTCCTGAGAGGGGCACAGTGGGACAGATGGGGCTACACCTGCACAGCATCTCTGGTGGGAAGAAGCGGGGACACAGTGGGGGGAGCAGTCACGAGAGCAAATCTAGAGTCATCTGGAAGGAGAGTCAGAGAGCTGTAAGAGATGAGGAAAATGAGGGGAGGTTAAAGGGGAGAAGATGGATAAAGAAAAGAAGAAAAGGACGAGGAAGAAGTGTTTCATTGGTTGATGTGTCTGAGAAGAATTATGGGAATACTAAGAATGCTAATTGCAACATAGAAATAAAGTGAGAAGCATTAGTAATTTTTCATGGTTCTTTCTCATGTCAATAAAATGTTGGTTCTCATGTGTTAGTCTCAACCTCAAAGTGAGAAAAATACAAATAATTCTCTTGTTCCAAAGTTTTCTTTCATGTCTGACTCTTTGTGACCTCAAGAACTGTAGCCCTCCAGGCTCCTCTGTCCTTGGGATTTTCCAGGAAAGAATACTGGTGTGGATTGCCATTTCCTTCTCCAGAATATCTTCCCGATCCAGGGATCAAACCTGGTGTCCTTTGTCTCTTGCATTGTAGGAGGATTCTTTACCACTGTGCCACCTGGGAAGTGGTCCAATTATTTCTTTATAATGTCTGTGTAGTACTCTGAAATGTCCTATTATTAACTACTTTTCCATTAATAAATATTTGTTTCTATTACTGTGCTATCATAAAGAGTTTTGTCTTCATACAGCTTTGTAGATTGACTTTTGTATATATGGAGACATGCCTATTGTAATGGAATTTCTGAAACTGGAATGGCTGTTTGCAAAACAAGGTGCATTAAAAATTTTTTTGATAAAGTGACAGCTTTCCATTCAAGTGGTATAAACAATTATACTTCAACCAACAGGGACTGAGAAGGTGAAGTTTGCATCTTCTAAAAATTGAGAATTATCAGCCTTTTTCATTTTAGCAATCCAAATGCACTTAATCTATAGCATTTAACCGATCTATAGTGCTTTTGAGCAACTTTTTTCTCTGTATATGGGCACTCTTTCATTCAACTTTGTTCACATGCTTATTCCTATCTTTTGACCATTTTTTCCCATTAGATTAGTTTTATTTATATTTGCTAGAATCATTTTGATATCTTATGTGCTATTTTGACTTTTATGTTTGCTTGTATGTTTTATTCTAACATACTACCTTTATTTTTTAAATGATGTTATCTTTATTTTTACACTGCCAAATCTATCAAAATGTATTTCTTTTTGGCTTTAAAATCAGTGTCTTTTAGAAAGCCCTACATGTATCTTTTAATCATCCTTACCATTTAGTGAATTATTCTAGATCTCTGCTACCTATTAGAAAGCTAAAGGTCAAAGAGATTTTAAGAGTTGCCTATCTTCAGTCTTAATATGTCTTAGACCAACAGTTACATTTACTTTTTTATTTTTCTCCATCCATTTTTATTAGTTGGAGGCTAATTACTTTACAATATTGTAGTGGTTTTTGCCATACATTGACATTTTTAAATTTGCTAATGTCAAGCTCCAAAATCTCATCATGTGTTGTTCAATCTGGCATTACTAGAAGCAACAGTAAGAAGAAAGCCCTGGAATACTGAGGCAACTGGAAATTTAGTGGAGTGAATCACAATTCCCATAGCTGAAGGTAAAACACATTTTAGGGGAAAATATCAAGTGTTAGGATAAAAAGCATATGTTGTGACTCAAGAAAAGCAATAATCTTTAATTCTGTAAAGAGACATGCTAGTCCTCTAAACATCCAAACAGCAGTAGAAATATTTTTTTACTGATTGTAGTAGGATTCCGAAACATCCTTAGCTCCCTATTAGCCACACATTTTCCTCAAGAGAAAAGATATAGAGGAAATTAGAACACAAGACAGAGAAAGTAATAGGGAAGCATTCTGGCCCTTGATGTGAGCTGCATCACTAACATAATATTCACGGATCATCTGCAAATCAATCAATGTAATGCCCCACATTAACAAATTGAAAGACAAAAATCATATGATTATCTCAATAGATGCAGAAAAAAGCCTTTGACAAAATTCAACATCCATTTATGATAAAAACTCTCCAGAAAGCAGGAACAGAAGGAACATACCTCAATATAATAAAAGCTATATATGACAAAACCACAGCAAACATTATCCTCAATGGTGAAAAATTGAAAGCATTTCCCCTGAAGTTGGGAACAAGACAAGGGTGACCACTCTCACCACTACTATTCAACATAGTTTTGGAAGTTTTGACCACAGCAATCAGAGCAGAAAAAGAAATAAAAGGAATCCAGATCAGAAAAGAAGTAAAACTCTCACTGTTTGCAGATGACATGATCCTCTACATAGAAAACCCTAAAGACTCTACCAGAAAATTACTAATCAGTGAATATAGCAAAGTTGCAGGATATAAAATTAACACACAGAAATCCCTTGCATTCCTATACACTAACAATGAGAAAACAGAAAGAGAATTTAAAGAAACAATAACATTCATCATTGCAATAAAAAGAATAAAATACTTAGGAGTATATCTACCTAAAAAAAAAAAAAAAAGACCTATACATAGAAAACTATAAAACACTGATGAAAGAAATCAAAGAGGACCCAAATAGATGGAGAAATATACCGTGTTCATGGATTGGAAGAATCAATATTGTGAAAATGGTTATTCTACCCAAAGCAATGTATAGATTCAATGCAACCCCTATCAAGCTACCAATGGTATTCTACACAGAACTAGAACAAATAATTTCACAACTTGTATGGAAATACAGAAAACCTTGAATAGCCAAAGCAATCTTGAGAAAGAAGAATGGAACTGAAGGAATCAACCTGCCTGACTTCAGACTCTACTACAAAGCCACAGTCATCAAGACAGTATGGTACTGGCACAAAGACAGAAATACAGATCAATGGAACAAAATAGAAAGCCCAGAGATAAATCTACGTACCGATGGACACCTTATCTTTGATAAAGGAGGCAAGACTATACAATGGAGAAAAGACAACCTCTTCAACAAGTTGTGCTGGGAAAACTGGCCAACCACTTGTAAAAGAAAGAAACTAGAACACTTTATAGCACCATACACAAAAATAAACTCAAAATGGATTAAAGATCTAAATGTAAGACCAGAAACTATAAAACTCCAAGAAGAGAACATAGGCAAAGCACTCTCAGACATAAATCACAGCAAGATCCTCTATGACCCACCTCCCAGAGTATTGGAAATAAAAGCAAAAATAAACAAATTGCACCTAATTAAACTGGAAAGCTTTTGCACAACAAAGGAAACTCTAAGCAAGGTGAAAAGACAGCCTTCAGAATGGGAGAAAATAATAGCAAATGAAGCAACAGACAAAGGATTAACCTCAAAAATATACAAGCAACTCCTGTAGCTCAATTCCAGAGAAATAAATGAGCCAATCAAAAAATGGGTCAAAGAACTAAACAGACATTTCTCCAAAGAAGACATACAGATGGCTAACAAACACATGAAAAGATGCTCAACATCACTCATTATTAGAGAAATGCAAATCAAAACCACAATGAGGTACCATTTCACACCAGTCAGAATGGCTGCTATCCAAAAGTCTACAAGAAATAAATGCTGGAGAGGGTGTGGAGAAAAGGGAACCCTTTTACACTGTTGGTGGGAATGCAAACTAGTACAGCCACTATGGAAAACAGTGTGGAGATTTCTTAAAAAAACTGGAAATAGAACTGCCATACGACCAAACAATCCCACTCCTGGGCATACACACCAAGGAAACCAGAACTGAAAGAGCCACGTGTACCCTAATGTCCATCGCAGCACTTTTTATAATAGCCAGCACATGGAAGCAACCTAGACATCCATCAGCAGACAAATGGATAAGAAAGCTATGGTACATATACACAATGGAATATTACTCAGCCATTAAAAAGAATACATTTGAATCAGTTCTAATGTGATAGATAAAACTGGAGCCCATTATACAGAGTGAAGTAAGCCAGAAAGATAAACACCAATACAATATACTAACACATATATATGGAATTTAGAAAGATGGTAACGATAACCCTATATGCAAGACAGAAAAAGAGAAACAGATGTGTAGAACAGACTTTTGGACTCTATGGGAGAAGGCGAGGATGGGATGATCTGAGAGAATAGCATCGAAACATGTATATTATCAAGTGTGAAACAGACTGCCAGTCCACGTTGGATGCATGAGACAAGTGCTCAGGGCTGGTGCACTGGGATGACCCAGAGGGATGGGATGTGGAAGGAGGTGGGAGGGGGGTTCAGGATGGGGAACACATGTAAATCCATGGCTGATTCATGTCAATGTATGGCAAAAACCACTACAATATTGTAAAGTAATTAGCGTCCAACTAATGAAAATAAATGAAAAAAAAAAAAAAAAAAAAGACTGAGAAATCTATCCTGCTGCATAGGATGGGTACCTAAACATATATCGCTGTGTTTATGCTTTGGAAATTACTTTGATTTGTGAGTCAGAGATGAAGGAACAGATACTTGTACTCAATCTTGCCAAGTACAATGAGAGGTGCTGTAGCATTTTCCAAATATCAGCATATCCCTTTAGTCACATTTTCACTCATTTCCTCCTCTTCACGGACTTTAAGCTCACTTTCTGTTTCCTTACTTCACTTTTCATGAAACATATCTTTTCGTTCCTTTAGTTTATTGAAGTATTCTCAGTTATTAGCACAGTATCCAACAAATAGTATGTGTTCAACAAATATTTATTGAGTAAAGAAATATTTATAACTGATGTTACTAGTAATTGCTAGGGATGCAATAAAATATTAAAGGGTGAGTTATATCTTTTTAAAAATAGAAGACAGTTAGCATCACATGGATTTCACAATGAAGACAGGGGTATATTTGAAGATACTTATTCATTCATAAACTCATTAATCCTGTTCTTCTATTTCCCTTTCTTATCCTTCCACCCTCCCTCTCTCTTTTCCTTTTTTCCTCTTATGCCTCTTTCCTATCATTGTTAGCGAAACAGGTACCCAAGTACTTTGTTAAGGTCTTCTTGTGAAACTTTATTCCAACACAAAATTCTTTCTTCCATTAAAATTCCCAGTACGTTGCGTTTCTCATAAAGTGGTTGACACCAGATATTTTGAAAGATTAAAATTGCACTTAACTCATTCCCCCAATGAGGCAGGGAGTTCTCCTAATTTTAGAAAAATGGATACAAAAAATGTTATTTGAATATCAACTGGTATTATCATTCATGACATCTTCCATAACTATAAGCCAACAAAGCTGTTAAAAGTCCATATGGTATTTCAGCAAACCAATGGCTATTGGAAGCACAGTGCTTGCCAACCCAAAAATGGTGAACAGATTTTAAAAAGCCTTTTCTTATTCCTGTTTTTTCATCTTCATTCAGAAATAATACTTACCAATTAAAAAAAAAATGTGCTCTCCTTATACCAAATGTGTCCTGCTTTAAAACATTCTACTGAACTTATCTTTAGAAACTACAGAATTAATGAGTACTGTTTAATAGAACTGTCATTAGTTCTATCACTAATTCTACCAATAGAGATTCACCATGAGCAGATGATCTCACAAGAAAAATAACAGGAGTTAGGAACTTGAAGCTCCATTGGCTCACTGTGTCTTTTAACTGTTTTTCCCTACAACTAACACATTAATAAATAGAATCAGAAAGAGATTGTTAGCAATGCACACTGAGGATTCTAATGTTTTACAAATTCTACCTGTTTGCACATCTGAAGGACTGAATCTAAAGTAAGACAAATATCTAATTAATTTGTTACACCAGAATTGCATAAAACAGGCAACATACTAAGTGATTTTCAAATTAACTAATAACAAGTGTACACACAATACAGCACTTGGAAAAGAAAGCATCCTGGGCACAAAAAGGAGGAGAAAACTTGTGAAAATAATTCATTTTAGTAATTAGAATGAAAGTTTAAAAAACTGCATCATCCAAGTAATAAATATGTGATAACTATAAAATGTTAAAAAAGTTCTAAAAACAGAAGAAAAATTGAAATAAAGGAGAATGATATAAGCTGATGGAGAGGGTGACAAAGTAAAATTTTGTGATAAAATTAGTACTTAAAATGTATTAGCACTAAAAATTGAAAAACATTTGTGTTTATGTGACAAGGATAAAGGATTTTCATTTCAATAAGTGACATTCCATCATGTTTCCTATAGAAAAGTGTATTATGGTCTTCAGATCATGTATAAATAGCAGTCAGAGTGCAGATCTGAATGTAAGAATAATGTATGAAATTAATGGAAAAAATACAAAACTTGTGTTAAGTACACATTTCTTAAACAGGACACAAACATGGCTAAGCGTGAAAACTAGTCTATATTCATATATACATTCATCTTTTGTGTCACTTTTCTGTATAGCAGAGATGGGCACAACATTGTAAACCAACTACCCTTCATTTAGAAACTGATGTATATTAAAATTGCCATTAAAAGTATTCAAGAGTTAAAAGGATAGCTAGGAAATCTATTAAAGGGTACCTAAAGAATATATTTATAGTATTATTATGTTATCAAAGTTAATATTAATTATAAAATATTATATTAGCAAATACTAGCTATAAAATATATTATCATACTATCAAAGAGCTCATTTTGATTTCAAAATATCTCCTTCAAATCAACAAGAAAACAAACAAATTGATAGAAAAGACAGAAGTCTGAAATAGGTATTTGACAATAGAAGATATTCAAATGGTCAATAAACATATCATTCCCATAAGATGCATAAGCTGACATAGCTAATTTATACTGGTAGAAATCAAAATACTGTTATAAATGGGTCAGTATCATAAAAGGAACTCTCAGGGGCTGGTAATGCTCTGTTTCTTGATCTGAGTGTTGTTTATAAAGGTGTTGGTTATGTGAAAATTTACCTTGCTGTACCCTTATATTACATTTTCTTATATGAATATAAAACTCCAATAAAAACTAAAATGATACATGACGATCTCTTATTAGTTATTAGTTATAAGGTGACAATAAACTAAAGCTAAATTTCAGGTGTTTTCATTCTAGTTTTCCTTTTCTGCTACTGAAGTATTTAAGTAAGAACACATTTGTGAAACAAGCATGACTTCTGACCATGTGTAAGCATTGACTTTCTATTCACAGACCATCGATGAGAAATGTGTCATTTGTCTTTTTCACCTATCCGAGGTACAAATGTGTGATTGTGATGTTAGGTATGTAGTATCAGGACTTCCCTGGTGGTTCAGCGTTAAAGAATCGGCCTGCAATGCAGGAACCGCAGGAGTCTCGGGTCGACCCCTGGGTCAAGAAGATCCCCTGGAGGAGGGCATAACAACACACGCCAGTATTCTTGCCTGGAGAATTCCATGGACAGAGGAACCTGGAGGGCTATAGTACATACCGTCAGAAAGAGTCAGACATGACTGAAGTGACTTCACATGCATGCAACACATGTAGTATCAAGGTACCAACACGTTGACATTTGGCATTATTAGGAAAAGTAGAAAACTTTAGTGAATAGGAAAGGGTGATAAATCGCTCAGGATGCTTACATCTTATTGATTACAATAGAGTTCAAGCTGATCCCAAGCTGTGAAAGTCTGGGGAAGGTATGCGTTTTTCTCTAGGAACATTGCTAACAAACGGAATACTGGGATTCTGGTAAGGATGAAGAAGTAAATCTACTTGTAGACAATGAACAGTACCTGCCATATCCTTAAATGTTAAAGGGCTCCTGAAACACTGTGGCATGCTATGCAGTCAGTGAGATTTATTAGCCAACATCTTTATTGCTAACATTATCCCAGAATCTGGTGCTTGGTTCCGGTTTGCTGTAACAACAGGTAAGGAAGTTCATCTTGTCTTTGGACTTCAAAGTCTGGTAAAATGCAAGAGAGGGAGGAATATTTATAAAGGAGCTTTGGAATGATTATCTTTACTCTCCCTTTTAGTTAAGGAAGCAATAGCCTCTGTGAAAATTCCTTCCACATGGCCTTAACTGAAAACTGACCGGTATAATATATTTCTCTCTCTCGTGGTTGCTCCTTAGTCTCTCTCATCTAAAACATTTTGAATTTAGAGATGGGAGCAGCATTCTCTTCACAATCACACCCATGCAAAAATAGACTCTTGTCTTTTCTCTTAATCTCAAACAGAATCCTCAATCACTGACAGTCCAAGAAAGAGAGATTTCCATTCTGAACTATACTTATGAGAAGAGTGCATCTAACTACTTCCCATGGACTTCCTTAGTGGTCAGACAGTAAAGCGTCTGCCTACAAGGCGGGAGACCTGGGTTCAATCCCTGGGTCAGGAAGATCCCCTGGAGAAGGAAATGGCATTATTTCCAGTATTCTTGCCTGGAGAATGCCATGGACAGAGGAGCCTGGTGGGCTATATTCCATGGGGTCACAAAGAGTCGGATATGACTGAGCACGTGAAGAATATTAAAGGAATGGTGTCAGCAACATCCTGGTAAAGGCCCTGCACTCTTGATAACCATATGTTTGGTTGTGAATAAAAAGGAAGACTCACAGTTTCCCTCAATAAGAGTGTCAAACAGATTTCACTGCACATAACAACTTCCCAGCCTGGGAACTCAGCCGCCTACTTCTGAGCAGAAAGTGCACGGTGCTCCCCAGGCACCTGCAGCCTGTACCCAAACATGCAGCTGAGATTCCAGACACACCCTGACATGTAGATGTAATATACTCACAGACACACACACATATATCAGTTTGTGCATAAAAGTTTTAATATATTTAAGAAAATTGAAATTGTATAGAATTTATTCTTTGATCAAAAGTGGAATTGACTTAAAAAATCAATAGCAAAATGACATCTTGAGAAATGCCCAATATTTCAAATTGTGGCATTAAAATTTAGAATAACCCATAGGTTAAAGAAATAATACTTGGCTATTAGAAAATATTGTGAAAGAAAATATAGTGAGAACATATACATATAAATGTTATGAGATGCAGCTAACATAGGAGGAATTTCTCTTTTAAATACCTATACTACTAAAGAAAAAGGCTGCAAAACAATTATCTAAGCTTTCAACAAAAAAGATAGCAAAAGAAGAACAAATTACAACTAATATAAACTGAAATAAGAAAATAATAAAATTGTCTGATTGGTAAAACAGAAATAGAATAATAGAAATAAACATGAGATACAAAGTTAATTTTGCTAAAATGATTATATTCCTAAAAAATTATATTCCTAGATAGAATCATCATGGTGAAAAAAGAGAACACACAAATTAGAAATATAAAGAATGAAAAAGTAAATAATAGATGCTGCCGTGTTAAAAAAGTAAACAATATATGCTGCTCTGCTGTCCACCTGAAACGATCACAATATTGCTAATTGGCTATAGTCTAATACAAGATAAAAAGTTCAACAAAAATGAATAAAAGGAGATAATAAGAAATCATTAACAGGATAATGCTACTGACTCATCCCAAGTGGGGATGAGAGAAAGTGGGGAAATCTAATTTTTTGGCAAAGGTGCAATGACTATTCAATGGAGAAATGATAGTCTTATGAGCAAATGCTTTAGGGACAATTGGATATTCCTAGGCAAATAACTGAATCTTGGCCTAAATCTCACACCTTATACAAAAATTTGAGGAAATTCGCAAAATGGACCATATAGCCACGTGTAAAATCCAAAACTATAAAACTTTGAAAAAAAAAAAATCTTCAGTACCAAGTGTTGGACAACATGGTTTTTGTCATGACATCAAAGCACAATCCATAAAAAATAAAATATTCATCAAAAGTAAAAATGCTTGCTCTGTGAAAGATACTATTAAGAGAATGAAAAAGACAAACCACAGAATGGCAGGAAATATTTTCACCACCTGTTTTCATCAAAGGATGATGTTCAGAAAACAATGACTGTCTAAACTCAGCAGGAAGAAAACAAGTAGTTCAACTGGAAAATGGTTCACCCAGACATTTCGTGGAAGAGCCATGTGTTAGGGAAATAAGCATGTAAACATATGTTTAACATCATTAACCATCAGGGAAATGCAAATTAAAACCACAATGAAATACCATTCCACATATTTCTTAATGGCTAAAATGAAAAATAATGATGATATCAAGTTCTGGCAATGATGTAGAGAAATTGGATCACTCATACGTTGCTGGTGGGTAAATGGAACAATCATTCTGGAAGACAGCTTAGCAGTTCCACATAAACTTAAATATTCACTCACCCTACAATTCAGCAGTCACACTCCTTTGTGGGCATTTATACTGGAATAATGAAAAACTTATGCTCACACAAAATTTGTACTTGAATATTCATGGAAACTATATATGTGATGGCCAAAAACTGGAACCCAACCAAATGTTCTTCATTGTGTGAATAGATAAATATGCTGTGGTATACCCATTCAGTACAATATTATTTATAGATATCTCTACTTGCTATAAGGTTAAGTGTAAATAAATCATTTTAAGTTGAAAATGTTGTAAGTGGAAAATGCATATAATATATTTAACCTACTGTGCATCAGAGTTCTGCCTGGCCTAATCTTAAAGGTGTTGCACTGAAAGTGATGCATGAGACAAGTGCTCGGGCCTGGTGCACTGGGAAGGCCCAGAGGGATCAGGTAGAGAGGGAGGGGGGATCGGGATGGGGAATACATGTAACTCCATGGCTGATTCATGTCAATGTATGACAAAACCCACTACAATATTGTAAAGTAATTAGCCTCCAACTAATAAAAATAAATGAAAAAAAAAACAAAAAAACAGAATGGTTGTATGGGTGCTGCTGCTGCTACTCCTGAGTCGCTTCAGTCGTGCCCAACTCTGTGTGATCGTATGGGGACAGAATGGTTGTGAGTGTATCAGTTGTTTACCCTCATGATCCCAGGGTTGACTGAGAGCTCAGCTTGCTGTTGCTGCCCAGCATCACTAGAGAATGTCATACAGCATGTTGCTAGCATGGGGAAAGATAAAAATTAAAAATACAAAGCATGGTTTATAGTGAGTGCATATTAGGTTTCTCACTACTGTAATGTGAAAAATACTAAGTTGATTCATCACAAGTTGGGGACAGTCTGTAGTGATTAAAATAAACTTACTATTGATTCATGCAACAGCCTAGATGGATCTCAATGCTGAGTGAAAAAAAGTATCTCAGAAGACTACATGATACATGCTTACACACCATATTATTACAATTGAATGAATAATGTATGAATTTACTTAAACAGCATTCTCAAAAGGACAAAATATAAGATCAGTAGTTGCTAGGAGTTGCAGGGGTGGAGACAGTGTGAAAGTGATTTTCTCTAGAGAAATGGAACAATTCTGCATCATGATTTTAGTGATGGTACAAAGATTTATACCTGTGATAAAATTTCAAAGCTATGCATAAAAAGGGTGCATATAAAGCTGATATATCATATTATCATCTGTATGTTAGTAATACTTTATCAATATCAGCTTTCTGGTATATATATAATATCGATAGTTATATATGCTACATATACAATACCATGCTGCTGCCCAGTTGCTGTGGACATTCGTGATCTCTTCTACTTAAATACAAGTAGGTTTGGTCATGCAAACCAGGACATCAGCTGACTGTCAGCACTCAGAGGTGAAATGGGACAGAGGAGAAGATGTCTCAACTAAATGTGCACTCTCCTCCATGCATCAGTCATTAACAACACCGCTCAAGCAACTTAAAAGCAAGGGGTTGGCACTGCTTTAGAGACCTTGTCTGTACTTCCTTTCTACTATTTGTTTGCCTTTGGTTCTTTTATATTAATACATACATTAAAATGGTAAAACCAAATGGAAAATTGACAGCTACATTCAAATGAACAGGTAACAGTTTACAAAATTTCAGTAATCACCTTCTGTGCTATAGACATATACTGTGTGCTTGCAGTCTGTAGATACCAAGTTTTGTTGGAGCGCATTATAGTATTATGGCACAGAAAGAACTGACATGCTTATCTTAACTTTACTTATCAAAAAGATAAAAGTAACAAGCAACTAGGTAGGAAGACTGAACACTTTGGGCCAGTGGGACAGAAAAAATAACATGAGGAAAATTCTAAGACACATGATCTAAAAAGTACAATTCTACTTGTGGAAGGAATGGGACTGAATTTCCTGCTCCTCCTTAAAGTCTGATAAGTAAGATTCAATATCAAGTGTCAAAAGAATAATTATTTTATTCTGGTTATAAATTCATACAAACATAAAAAACAGAATAGACTTTGAAAGTTAGAAGGACTGATGTTTAATCATTTGATGTCAAAATGATTTTATGTATTGAAAAAACCAAATAGAACCCTAAAACCTATAAAAAATATATGTTAAAATCTTTGAAAAGACTGTCTTTCACCAAAAGTCTGTGAGTTTTTCAATAGAGTATTTAAATTTTGGATGGAGAAATGTAAGTATAGGCTAAATGAATGACTAGTAAATAAGTAGATTATAAGAAGGGTTCATTAAATATTAAATCTTATTTTAGTCTCCTCATTTTGTTACAAACAGCATTATTTTGTTCTTTTTCATGGCTGAGGAATTTTATTGTGGGGTTTCCCCGGTGGCTCTGCAGTAAAGAATCCACCTGCCAAGCAGGACACATGGGTTCGATTCCTGGCTCAGGAAGATCCCTGGAAAAGGAAATGACACCCCACTCCAGTATCTTGCCTGGGAAATCCCATGGAAAGAGGAGCCTAGCAGGTCCATGGATCCCAAAGAGTCAGACACCACTTAGTGACTACAGAACAACAACATCACTGTACATAAGTAAAGCATTCTATTCATTTCTCTGTCAAAGCACATTTCATTTTGCTGTAACACAAACTGTAAACCAACCAAACACCAATAAAAATGAAAAAAAAATCCTATATTAAATGGGATGGCAAAATTATTCTGTGGAATAATTATAAGAGAAAATCAACTTGTTTGTTCTTTAGTTCCACTCAGTTCAAACCTTTAAAACAATTGCTTTTGCAAAGCCCCGTTTCAGGCTCAGCCTAATTTAATTACCCGTGAAAGAAAAATAGACAAAGAAAGGTTTGTGGTGAGCTAGACTGTTTTTCCCTATCTGTGCACAGACCATGTTACCTGTGAACATGTGAGACCCCACTTCCTGTCTGAAGGAGTCACACAGGAACAGGATACTATGTATATGTACCACCAGGCTCACAGAGACACTGAGCTCTCAGCTTGAGGCAGAACTCAGCACATTTGTCAGCGGAATCCATGCCTCATGCTGCCCTCCAGTCTGCCCTGGGTGTTCCTGGCCTTCACCTTCTCTGGTAGGTATTCTAAAAGAGAAGCAAACATCTATGATTTCAGTTTGGGTTTTTCACTATACTATACTATTTTATTCACTGCTCCATCTCTGTTTTCTGATTTTCCCCACAGGATCCAGTGTAGCCCAGAGAGTTACTCAAGATCAGCAGACATTTCCAGTCAAGTTGGGGAGATAGTCACCCTGAGCTGTCGATATGAGACAAGAGTGAGCAGTTACACCATTTTTTGATACAAACAACTTCCCAGTGGAGAGATGATTTACCTTATTTGTCAGGGTTCTTCTAGCCAGAATGCAAGGGATGGCCACTACTCTATAAATGTTCAGAGATCACAAAGATCCATCAGCCTCACCATTTCAGACTTACAGCTAGAAGACTCTGCAAAGTACTTCTGTGCTCTCTGGGAACTCACAGTGGTTGAAGTAATAGGAAAAGCTGAACAAAAACCCCAGAGCTTAATAAGAGAGCCCCTCTGCTGTGAGACCCAGGCTGAAATACACACCTGCAGACCCCAGACAAGAAATGGTAGCCCTGCGGTTGCTTCATCTGTGGTCTCGATCAGAAGATTTAATTCTAAATAAAAGCTCCTTCTATGTCATTTGGAATCAAGTGTCCAGAATAACTTTCTACTGATATATTCTCCTCCTGAATTTTTTACTTTAAATCAGCCACATAGAAAATGTATAAAGTTGTCTAAATTTGAAAACTTTCCCATAAGAATATAGAATAGCAGTTTCACTGGAAAAGGCTCATATCACAAATCTGGATCTAGAAGCTGAAATTGTCATGAAAATCATTTCCTTAGTGCTTTCCCCTCAGAGTTTGTGTAGGGGCACAATCAGAGGAGAACCATGTGATGTAGAGTAAGAGATTAGTTATAAGGATTAGAACACAGGCAATGGTGAGAGCTGGTGGGAGAGTCCATAAAAACATTTGTATTTGGTGTTGAGTTGAATTCACTGTAAGTCAACTAGAGTAACATTTGTGAAGGAAAGTTGCATGTGGGCAAAAGCATGGACAAACTGTGACACGTATGGAAATATATGAGGACAACAGGACCCACTAAAACTTGTCTTTCTCTAACCTCCTTAGGGCTCACAGTAGTGGGTGAACTTCAGGAGAAGTGAATGTCATTTGCCATCATGCTACATGCATACTTGGTCTAATACAAAGAGAACATGAGTAAGATATCTGGTGGAAGGTCAAGAGGTTTTAAGTCAACAATAAATTGAACAATCAGAGCAGCAGCAACAGTACGCATTGCCATAGTCCCTGGAGCCCTGTACCAACCTGAGGAGTGTAGAAACATGCTACTTCATCATCAATACTTGCCAAAACTTACACAAATCTCTTTCAGGACCAACCCTAACCCAGAACAATACAGGGAGGCAAATCCTGGGAAATCGATTTTCATATTGTTGAGACTGTACATAAGCTACCATAATAGCTTGACTAGTTAACTTCCCCCGTTAACTAAGCATTCATCAGTACCTCTTTGAACATCACAGCTTTCTAATAAGGAACACAAGAACACTATGTTTGCTGTTAATATGATGCAATTATTCTTCATTCAGCCAAAACAAGCTGTCTCCTTCAAAGAGAATACCAAGTTTATTCATCTGTTTAAGGTTCTTTCCTCTTCTAGCTAAACACACTCTTCAATTGAATCCTATATCTTAACTACTGAGATACAACAAAATAAAGATTAATTTGTAGTGGCATATTTTATGTTAGACAGGCAGGCAAACAGGAGAGGGAAGTTAAAAATGCTTAATATATACATAAATACATTCATATAAAATGAAAATAATATTATAACTACTGTTGATTTTGTTTGTTTTTTGCATAGTAGTTGTATTTATCTTACTTTATTTAATGTACTTCCCCCCCCCCCCCAATCCTGAACGCCCCTCTCACCTCCCTCCCCTTCCCATCCCTCTGGGTCATCCCAGTGCACCAGCCCCGAGCACCCTGTATCATGCATGGAACCTGGGCTGGTGATTCGTTAATGACTATTGCTTTTGTTATTGCTGCAAATGACCACATGATTGTAACTAGGATTTATAACTACCTCATCCATTACCCATTCCATAAGCTCTTTATCATAGCAAGAACCTCCACTCACTGTTGTACTTGAATTCCTATAAAGCAAGCTGCTTATTCAGGAGCATTGCTATGTGGAAAGTCATAAAGATGAACAAGAAATTCTGAAAGTTGACCAGGATAGTTTTAGCAGAAGTTTGCAAGACACTGAAGACAAATCCAAGGGTCTATTTTCATGGAAAAAAATCTTGTTAATACTCACAGGAAATTGATTCATTTTATTCCAGGAAATATCATTAACAGTGATAACTGACTATCATCACGAGCAACAGAAGTCACAAAAGGAAAGCATTTCTAACTTTTCTAAAGAAACCAAGTAAATAAAACTTGCAAGGGAGATTCTTATGAGCATGAATGTATATTTTTTAATTGCCTTTTTTTGGGTCATTATTGAAAATCACTGCTAAGAGAGTGGAAAGTCAACGCCAGCATTGAAGGCAATATATGAAAAAGACAGTTCTGAAAAAGGAATCAAATGCGGAATATGTTAAGAGCTCATAAATCAAAAAGAAGAGAAAACAGTTAAT
>SNSB01087944.1:47726-58671 GCA_012922965.1 Capreolus pygargus | reverse complement strand
TTGCCCTAGTCCTAGCCCTAGGCCTAACCCTAATCCTAACCTTAGCCGTCCCCCTAGCCCTAGCCCTCACACTAGCCCTAGTCCTAGTCATAGTTGGAGCCCTAACCCTAGCTATAAAACTAACCCTCAGCCTAAACCTCAACATAGCCTTAAACCTAGCCCTAGCCCTGGCCCTAGACCTAGCCCTAACCCTATCCCATCCCTACCTCTCACCCTAGCCATAAACCTAGCCCTAGCCCTAGCCTTAGCCCTAACCCCTACCCAACCCTTTCCCTAACCCTAACCCAACCCTTACCATAACCCTAACCCAACCCCAAGTCTAACCCTAACTCTAAACCTAACCCTAACCCTAGCACAAGCCCTATCCCTCGCCATAGCCATAGCCCTAACCCTAGCCTAACCCTAAACCTATCTCGAACCCAAGCCCTAAAACTAGCCCTAAACCAAACCTAACCCAACGCCTAATCATAAACCTAACCCTAGCCCTAGCCCTAGCCCTAGCCCTAACCTTAATCGTAACTCTAACACTAACACTAAACCTAACCCTAACCAAACCCTAACCCATGCCCTAACACTAACGCTAACACTAGCCCTAGGCCTAGACCTAGCCTAGCCCTAGCCCTAACCCTAACCTTTACCCTAACCCTAACCCTAACCCTAGACGTAACCCCAACTGTAGCCCTAGCCCTAGCCCTAAGCCTCACCCTAACACTAACACTACCCTAACACTAGCCCTAGCACTAGGCCTAACCCGAACACTAACCCTAAACCCACCCTAGCCCTAGCCCTAGACCTAGCCATAGACATAGCCCTAACCCTACTCCTAACCATAAATTTAACCCTAACCCTAGCCCTCGCCCGAGCCCTACTTCTAAATCTAGCCCTAACCCGAAACCTAAACCTAACCCTAGGCTGAGGCTTAACCCTGTCCCTAGACCAAGCAGTAGGCCTAGACCTAGCCCTAGCTCAAGACCTAGCCCTCATCCTAACCGTAAACATAGCCCTAGCCCTAGCCCTAGCACTACCCCTAACCATAACCCTTGGCCTATTCCTAGCCCTAGCACTAGCCCTAGCCCTAACCCTCACCCTAAACCTAATCCTAACCCTAAACCTAAACCTAACGCTAACCGTAACCCTAGGGCTATATCTAGCCCTAGACCTAGCCCTAGCTCTTACCCTAGCCCTAACCTTAACCCTAAAACTAACCCTGGCCCTAGCCCTAAACCATGCCCTAGCCCTAGATCTAGGCATAGCCCTAAACCTAACACAAGACCTAGTGCTAACTCTAACCCGCACCCTAGCCCTAGCCCTAGCCCTAACACTAACACTAACCCTATCCCTATCCCTATACCTAACCCTAGCCCTAAGCCTAACCCTAACTCTAACACTACGCCAGCCCTAGAACTTGCCCTAACCTAGCACTAGCCCTAGTCCTATTCATAGCCCTAAACTTAACCCTAACCGTAATATTCACCCTAACACTAGCCCTATCCCTAGCCCTTGCCCTAGTTAAACCCTAACCCTAGTTGTAGCCCTAGCTCTAGTCCAACCCTAGCCATAACCCTAAGCCTAACAGTAACACTAACCCTAGCCCTAGCCTTAGCTCTTGCCATAGCATAAACCCTAATCCTAATCCTAAGCTTAGATTTAGTCCCGGCACTAAACCTAACCCTAACCCTAGCCCTAGCCTTATCGCTAGCCCTAGCATAAACCCTAACGCTAACCCTAGCCCTAGCCATAGCTCTAGCCCTAGCGCTAGCCTTAGCACTAGCCCTAACCCTAACCCTAAACCTAACCCTATACGTATCCCTAGCCGTAGCCCTAGCCCTAACACTAACCCTAATCCTAACCCTAGCCCTAGAAGTAGCCCTAGCCCTAGACGTAGGCCCAGCCCTAACCCTAACCCTCACCCTAACCCTAACCCTAGGTCTAGATCTAGCCCTAGCCCTAGCCCTAAACCCAGCCCTAGCCCTAGCTCTAGGCCTAGCCCTAACCATAACCCAAGACCTAGTGCTAACTCTAACCCGAACCCTAGCCTTAGCTCTAGCCCTAGCGCTAACACTAACCGTATCCCTAGCCCTAGCCCTAAGCCTAGCCCTAAACCTAACCTTAACTCTAACATTACGCCAGCCCTAGAACTAGCCCTAACCTAGCACTATACCTAGTCCTATTCCTAGCCCTAAACTTAACCCTTACCCTAACACTCAACATAGCCCTAGCCCTAGCCCTTGCACTAGCATAAACACTAACCCTAAACCTAACCCTCGTTGTAGCCCTAGCTCTAGTCCTAGCCCTAGCCATAAACCTAAGCCTAACCCTAACACTAACCTTAACCCTAGCCCTAGCCACGGCTCTTGCCCTAGCATAATCGCTAACCCTAATCCTAACCCTAGCTTTAGTCTTAGCACTAAAACTAATCATAAGCCTAGCCCAACCCCTATACCTAGACCTAGACCTAGCCCTCACACTACAATAAACCCTAAACATAACCATAACCCTAGCCCTAGCCCTATATCTAGACGTAGCCCTAGCCCTGACAGTAAAATAAACCCTAACCCTAACCATAAACCTAGCCCTAGCCCTAGCCCTAACCCTAACCTTAACCCTAGCCCTAGACCTAGCCCTAACCCTAGCCCTAGCCTTAGCACTAGCCCTGACTTTAACCCTAACCCTAACCCTAACGCTAACCCTAACCCTATCCGTATCCCTAGGTGTAGCCCTAGCCCTAACACTAACCCTAGCCCTAGACGTAGCCCTAGCCCTATACATAGGCCTAGCCCTAACCCTAAACCTCACGCTAACCCTAAAGGTAGCCCTAGCACTAGACCTAGCCCTAGCCCTAGCCTTAGCACTAGCCCTAACCCTAAACCTAACTCTAAACCTAACCCTAAGGCTAGGCCTAGCCCTAGCCCTGAACGTATGCCTAAACCTAGCCTTAATCCTAGCCCTAACACTAACCCTAAACCTAACCCAACCCCTACCCTAACCCTAACCCAAACCCAAGCCCTTACCCTTGCCCTAGCCCTTACACTAGTCGTAGCTCTAGGCCTAACCCTAATCCTAACCCTAGCCCTTGCCCTAGCCCTAGCCCTAGTCATAGTCAGAGCCCTAACCCTAGCCGTAAACCTAACCCTCACCCTAACCCTCTCCATAGCCTTAAACCTAGCCCTAGACCTGGCACTAGACCCAGCCCTAACACTATCCCAACCCTAACTTTCACCCTAGCCATAAACCTAGCCCTTGACCTAGGCCTAGCCCTAACCCTGACCCAACCCTTGCCCTAACCCGAACCCAACTGTTACCCTAACCCTAACCCAAACCCAAATCTAACCCTAACTCTAAACCTAACCCTAACCCTAGCCAGAGCCCCAGCCCTAGCAATAGCAGCAGCCCTAACCCTAGCCTAACCCTAAACCTATCCCTAACCCAAGCCCTAACCCTAACCCTAACCCTAAACCTACCCCTACGCCTAATCATAAACCTAACCCTAGCCCTAGACCGAGCCCTAGCCCTAGCCGTATCTGTAGCCTTAACCCTAGCCCAACCCTCAACCTATCCCTAAGCCAAGCCCTAACCCTAACCCTAAACCTACCCCTCCGCCTAATCATAAACCTAACCCTAGCCCTAGCCCTTGCCAGAGCCGTAGCCGTAGCCCTACCGTAGCAATAAACCTAACCCTAACCCTAAACCAAGACTTTAACCATAACCCTAACCCTAGCCCTAAACCTAACCCAAGCCCTAGCCCTAGCCCTAAACTTAATCCTAACTCTAACAGTAACCCTAAACCTCACCCTAACCCTAACCCTAGCCGTAGCCGTAACCCGAAACCTAGCCCTAGCCCTAGTCCTAAGGTAACACTAACCCTATCCCTATCCCTAGCCCTAAACCTAGAACTAAACCTAACCCAAACTCTAACACTACGCCAGCCCTAGAACTAGCCCTAACCTAGCACTAGCCCTAGTCCTATTCCTAGCCCTAAACTTAACCCTAAACCTAACACTCACCCTAGACCTAGCCCAAGCCCTAACTCCTGCCCTAGCACAAACACTAACCCTAAACCTAACCCTAGTTTCAGCCCTAGCTCAAGTCCTAGCCCTAACCATAAGCTTAAGCCTAAGCCTAACACTAACCCTAACCCTAGCTCTAGCCATAGCTCTTGCCGTAGCATAAACCCTAAACCAAATCCTAACCCAAGCTTTAGTCCTAGCACTAAACCTAAACCAAACCCTAGCCCTAGCCTTAGCACTAGCCCTAGCATAAACCCTAACCCTAACACTAGCCCTAGTCATAGCTCTAGAAGTAGCCCTAGCCCCACATAAACCCTAACCCTAACCATAACCCCAGCCCTTGCCCTATACCTAGACCTAGCCCTAGCCCTAGCTCTTGCACTACAATAAACCCTAACCCTAACCATAACCCTAGCTCTAGCCCTAGCCCTATCCCTAACCCAAACCCTAGCCCTAGCCCTAGGCCTAGTCTTACCACTAGCCCTAACCCTAACCCTAACGCTAACCCTAGCCCAAACCCTAACCATAGGCCTAGCACTAGCCCTAACCCAAACCCCAACTCTATCCCTATTCTTATCCCTAACTCTAGCCCTTCCCTAACGCTAACCCTAATCCCAACCCTAGAACTAGACGTAGCCCTAGGCCAAGACGTAGGCCTAGCCCTAACCCTAACCCTCACCCTCACCCTAACCCTAACCCTAGGCCTAGCACTAGACCTATCCCTAGCCCTAGCCTTAACACTAGCCCTAACCCGAACCCTAACCATAAACCTAACCCTAAGCCTAGGCCTAGCCCTAGCCCTAAACGTAGGCCTAAACCTAGCCTTATCCTAGCTCTAACACTAACCCTAACACTAACCAAACCCTAATCCTAATCCTAACCCTAATCCAAGCCGTAACCCTAGCCCTAGCCCTTGCCCTAGTCCAAGCACTAGGCCTAAGCCTAATCCTAGACCTCGCCCTAGCCCTAGCCCTAGTCATAGTTGGAGCCCTAACCCTAGGCGTAAACCTAACCCTCATCCTAACCCTCACTGTACCCTTAAACCTAGCCCTAGTCTTGGCCCTAGACCTAGCCCTAACCCTATGCCAACCCTAACTCTCACCCAAGCCATAAACCTAGCCCTAGCCCTAGCCCTAGCATTAAACCTAACCCAATCCTTGCCCTAACCCTAACCCAACCCTTACCCTAACCCTAACCCAAACCTAAATCTAACCCTAACTGTAAACCTAATCCTAACTCAAGCCCTAGCCCTAGCCCTAGCCCTAACCTTAATCCTAACTCTAACCCTAACCCTAAACCTAACCCTAACGATAACCCTAACAGAAACACTAACCAAACCCTAAACCAAGCACTAACACTAATGCTAACACTATCCCTAGGCCTAGACCTAGACCTAGCCCTAGCCCTAACCCTAACCTTTACCCTAACCCTAAACCTAACCCTAGCCGTAGCCCTAACCATAGCCCTAGTCCAAGCTCTAACCCTCACCCTAACTCTAGCACTACCCTAGCCCTAGGCCTAGCACTAGCCCTAGCCCTAACCCTAACCCTAACCCGACCCTAGCCCTAGCCATAGACCTAGCCATAGCCATAGCCCTAACCCTACTCCTAACTATAAACTTAACCCTAAAACTTGCCCTAGCTCTAAATCTAGCCTTAAACCTAACCCTAAACCGAACCCTAGCCTGAGCCTTATCCCTGTTCCTAGACCAAGCAGTAGGCCTAGATCTAGCCCTAGCCCAAGCCCTAGCACTCACCCTAACCTTAAACATAGCCCTAGCCCTAGCCCTAGCACTAACCCTAACCCTAACCCTAGGCCTAATCCTAGCCCTAGCACTAGCCCTAGCCCTCACCCTAACACCAAACCTAACCCTAGCCGTAACCCTAGGGCTAGATCTAGCCCTAGCCCTAGCCCTAGCTCTAACCCTAGCCCTTACCTTAACCCTCAAACTAACCTTAGCCCTAGCCCTAAACATAGCCCTAGCGCTAGCTCTAGGCCTAGCCCTAACCCTAACCAAAGACCTACTGCTAACTCTAACCCGAACCCTATCCTTAGCCCTAACCCTAGCGCTAAGACTAACCCCATCCCTATCCCTAGACCTTACGCTAGCCCTAAACCTAACCCTAACTATAACACTACGCCAGCCCTAAAATTAGCCCTAACCTAGCAATAGCACTAGTACTATTCATGGCCCTAAACTTAAACCTAACCCTAACACTCACCCTAGCCCTAGCCCTAGCCCTAGCCCTTGCCCTAGCATAAACCCTAAACCTAAACCTAACCCTAGTTGCAGCCCTAGCTCTAGTCCTAGACCAAGCCATAACCGTAAGCCTAACCCTAACACTAACCCTACCCCTAGCCCAAGAAGTAGCTCTTGCCATAGCATAAATCCTAACCCTAATCCTAACCCTAGCTTTAGTCCTAGCACTAAACCTAACCCTAACCCTAAACCTAGCCATAGCCATAGCTTTAGCCCTAGCCCTAGCCCTACAATAAACCCTAACTGTAACCATAACCCTAGACCTAGCCCTAGCCGTAGCCCTAAACCTAACCCTATCCCTAGACCTAGCCCTAGCCCTAGCCCTAGCCTTAGCACTAGCCCTAACCCTAACCCTGACACTAACACAAACCCTAGCCCAAACCCTAACCCTAGGCCTAGCCCTATTCCTAACCCTAACTCTAACCCCAAACCAAGACCTAATTCTAACCATAGCCCTAACCCTAAACCAAGCCCTAGCCCTCGCCCTAGCCCTAACATTAATCCTAACTCTAACACTAACCCTAAACCTAACCCTAACCATAACCTTAACAGAAACCCTAACCAAAGCTTAAACCAAGCCCTAACACTAACGCTAACACTAGCCCTAGGCCTAGACCTAGACCTAGACCTAGCCCTAATCGTAAGCTTTAACCTAACCCTAACCCTAACCATAGCCGTAGCCCTAACCGTAGCCCTAGCCCTAGCCCTAACCCTAACCCTAACCCCACCCTAGCCTTAGCCCTAGACCTAGCCATAGCCACAACCCTAACCCTACTCCTAAACATAAATTTAACCTTAACCTAGCCCTAGCCCTATCCCTAAACCTAGCCCTAGCTCTACCTCTAGCCCTAACACTAACCGGAAACCTAACCCTAGCCCGAGCCTTAACCCTGTCCCTAGACCAAGTAGTAGGCTTAGCCCTAGCGCTAGCCCAAGCCCTAGCCCTCACCCTAACCATAAACATAGCCCTAGCCCTAGCCCTAGCACTAACCCTAACCCTGAGCCTAGGCCTAATCCTAGCAATAGCACTAGCCCTAGCCCTAACCCTCACCCTAGCCCTAAGCCTCACCCTAACCCTAATCCTAAACCTAACCCTAAACCTAATCCTATCCGTAACCCTAGGGCTAGATCTAGCCCTAGCCCTAGCCCTAGCTCTAACCCTAAACCTAACCTTAACCCTAAAACTAACCCTAGCCCTAGCCCTAAACCCAGCCGTATCCCTAACTCTATGCATAGCCCTAACCCTAACCGAAGACCTAGTGCTAACTCTAACCCGAACCCTATCCCTAGCCCTAGCCCTAGCGCTAACACTAAACCTATCCCTATCCCTAGCCCTAGCCCTAGCGCTAACACTAAACCTATCCCTATCCCTAGCCCTAAACCCAGCCCTAATCCTAACCCTAACTCTAACACTACACCAGCCCAAGAACTAGCCCAAACCTAGCACTAGCCCTAGTCCTATTCCTAACACTAAACTTAAGCCTAACCCTAACATTCACCCTAGCCCTAGCCCTAGCCCTTGCCCTGGCATAAACCCTAACCCTAAACCTAACCCTAGTTGTAGCCGTAGCTCTAGTTCTAGCCCTAGCCATAAACCTAAGCCTAACACTAACACTAAACCTATCCCTAGCCCTAGCCGTAGCTCTTGCCCTAGCATAAACCCTAACCCTAATCCTAACCCTAGCTTTAGTCCTAGCATAAAAGCTAACCCTAACCCTAGCCCTAGCCATAGCTCTAGCCCTAGCACTAGCCCTACAATAAACCCTAATCCTAACCATAACCCTAGCCCTAGCCCTTTACTGAGCCCTAGCCCTAGCCCTAGCACTACAATAAACCCTAACCCTAACCCCAACACTAGCCCTAACCCTAGCCTTAACCCTAACCCTAAGCCTAGACCTAGACCTAGCCCTAGCCCTAGCCCTAGCCTTAGCACTAGCCATAACCCTAACCCTAACCCTAAACTTAACGCTAAGCCTAGCCCAAACCCTAACCCTAGGCCTAGCCCTAGCCCTAACCCTAACCCTAACCATAAACCTATCCGTATACCTAGCCCTAGCCCTAGCCCTAACACTAACCCTAATCCTAACCCTAGCACTAGACCTAGCCCTAGCCCTAGACGTAGGCCTAGGCCTAACCCTAACCCTCACCCTAACCCTAACCCTAGCCCTAGAACTAGACCTAGCCCTAGCCCTAGCCATAGCACTAGCCCTAACCCGAACCCTAACCCTAAACCTAACCCTAAGCCTAGGCCTAGCCCTAGTCCTAAACGTAGGCCTAAACCTAGCCCTATTCCTAGTCCTAACATTAACTGTAACCCTAACCCAGCCCTAAACCTAACCAAATCCAAGCCCTAACACTAGACCTAGCCCTTGCCCTAGCCCTAGCCCTAGGCCTAACCCTAGTCCTCAACCTAGCCCTCGCCCTAGCACTAGCCCTCGCCCTAGCCCTCGCCCTCGTCATAGACGGAGCCCTAACCCTAGCCGTAAACCTAAACCTCACCCTAAGCCTCACTGTATCCTTAAACCTAGCCCTAGCCCTGGCCCTAGACATAGCCCTAAGCCTATCCCAACCCTAACTCTAAGCCTAGCCATAAACCTAGCCCTAGCCCTAGCCGTAGCCCTAACACTAATGCAACCCTTGCCCTAACCCTAACCCAACACTTACCCTAACCCTAACCCAAACCCAAATCTAACCCTAACTCTAAATCAAACCCTTACCCTAGCCCGAGCCCTAGCCCTAGCCGTGGCCATAGCCCTAACCCTAGCCTAACCCTAAACCTATCCCTAACCCATGCCCTAACCTTAATGAGAACCCTAAAACTACACTTACGCCTAATCATAAACCTAACCCTAGCCCTAGCCCTCGCCCTGGCCATAGCCATAGCCCTAACCCTAGCCCTAAAACAAACCCTAACTCTTAACCAAGACCTAACTCTTTCCATAACCCTAACCCTAGCCCTAAACCTAACCCAAGCCCTAGTCCTAGCCCTAACCTTAATCCTAACTCTAACACTAATCCTAAACCTAACCCTAAACATAACCCTAACGGAAACCCTAACCAAACCCTAAACCAAGCCCTAACACTAACGCTAACACTAGCCCTAGGCCTAGACATAGGCCTAGCCCTAGGCCTAACCCTAACCTTTACCCTAACCCTAAGCCTAACCTTAGCCGTAGCCCTAACCGTAGCCCTATTCCTAGCCCTAACCCTCACCCTAACCTTAACGCTACCCTATCCCTAGACCTAGAACTAGCCCTAACACTAACCCTAACCCTAACCTAGCCCTAGCCTTAGACCTAGCCATAGCCATAGCCCTAACCCTACTCATAACCATAAATTTAACCGTAAGCCTAGCCTTAGTCCTAGCCCTAGGTCTAAATCTAGCCCTAACACTAACCCTAAACTAACACTAGCCCGATCCTTAACCCTGTGCCTAGACCAACCTGTAGGCCTAGCCCTAGCCCTAGCTAAAGCCCTAGCCCTCACCCTAACCCTAACCATAGCCCTAGCCCTAGCCCTAGCACTAACCCTAACCCTAACCCTAGGCACTCCTAGCCCTAGCACTAGCCCTAGCCCTAAACTTCACCCTAACGCTTATCCTAAACATAACCCTAAACCTAACCCTAGCCGTAACCCTAGGGCTAGATCTAGAGCTAGCCCTAGCCCTAGCTCTAAACCTAGCCCTAAACTTAACCCTAAAACTATCCCTAGCCCTAGCCCTAAACCCAGCCCTAGCCCTAGCTCTAGGCCTAGCCCTAACCTTAACCCAAGACCTAGTGCTAACTCTAACCCGAACCCTAGCACTAGCCCTAGCGCTAACACTAACCCTATCAATATGCCTAGCTGTAACCCTAGCCCTAAACGTAACCCTAACTCTAACACTATGCCAGCCCTAGAACTAGCCCTAACCTAGCACTTGCCCTAGTCCTATCCCTATCCCTAACCTTAACCCTAACCCTAACACTCACCCTAGCCCTAGCCCTAGACCTAGCGCTTGCCCTAGCATAAACCCTAACCCTAAACCTAACCCTGGTTGTAGCCCTAGCTCTAGTCCTAGCCCTAGCCATAACCTTAAGCCTAACCCTAGCCCTAGCCATAGCTCTTGCCCTAGCATAAACCGTAACCCTAATCCTAACCCTAGCTTTAGTCCTAGCACTAAACCTAACCCTAACCCTAGCCCTAGGCTTAGCACTAGCACTAGCATAAACCCTAACCCTAACCCTAGCCCTAGCCATAGATCTAGCCCTAGCCCTAGCCCTACAATAAACCCTAATCCTAAACATAACCCTAGCCCTAGCCCTAGCCCTAACCCTAAACGTTTCCCTAGCCCTAGACCTAGCCCTAGCGCTTGCCTAGCCCTAGCCCTAGCCCTAGCCTTAGCACTAACCCCAACCCGAACCCTAACCCTAAACATAACCCTAATCCTAGGCCTAGCCCTTGCCCTAAACATAGGCCTAAACATAGCCCTATTCCTAGCCCTAACACTAACCCAAACCCTAACCTAACCCTAATCCTAACCCTAACCCTCAACCTAACTGTAGCCCTAGCCCTTGCCCTAGACATAGCCCTAGACTTAGCACTAGCCCCAACCCGAACGCTAACCCTAAACCTAACCCTAAGCCTAGGCCTAGCCCTAGCCCTAAACGTAGGCCTAAACATAGCCCTATTCCTAGCCCTA
>SNSB01087944.1:4299-17988 GCA_012922965.1 Capreolus pygargus | reverse complement strand
TAACCCTAACCCTAGCCCTAGAACTAGCCCTAGCCCTAGCCCTAGCCGTAGCACTAGCCCTAACCCGAACCCTAACCCTAAACCTAACCCTAAGCCTAGGCCTAGCCCTAGTCCTAAACGTAGGCCTAAACCTAGCCCTATTCCTAGTCCTAACATTAACCCTAACCCTAACCCTAACCCAGCCCTAAACCTAACCTTAACCCAAGCCCTAACACTAGACCTAGCCCTTGCCCTAGACCTAGCCTTAGGCCTAACCCTAATCCTGACCCTAGCCCTCGCCCTAGCCCTAGCCCTCGCCCTAGCCATAGCCCTAGTCATAGACAGAGCCCTAACCCTAGCCGTAAACCTAAACCTCAACCTAACCCTCACCGTATACTTAAACCTAGCACTAGCCTTGGCCCTAGACCTAGCCCTAACCCTATCCCAACCCTAACTCTCACCCTAGCCATAAACCTAGTCCTAGCCCTAGCCCTAGCCCTAACACTAATGCAACCCTTGCCCTAACCCTAACCCAACCCTTACCCAAACCCTAACCCAAACCCAAATCTAACCCTAACTCTAAATCTAACCCTAACCCTAGCCCGAGCCCTAGCCCTAGCCGTGGCCATAGCCCTAACCCTAGCCTAACCCTAAACCTATCGCTAACCCATGCCCTAACCATAATGAGAACCCTAAAAGTGCCCATACGCCTAATCATAAACCTAACCCTAGCCCTAGCCATAGCCCTAGCCATAGCCGTAGTCCTAACCCTAGCCCTAAAACAAACCCTAACCCTTAACCAAGACCTAACTCTTTCCATAACCCTAACCCTAGCCGTAACCCTAACCCAAGCCCTAGCCCTAACCTTAATCCTAACTCTAACACTAACCCTAAACCTAACCCTAACCATAACCCTAATGGAAACCCTAACCAAACCCTAAACCAAGCCCTAACACTAACGCTAACACTAGACCTAGGCCTAAACATAGGCCTAGCCCTAACCTTAAACGTTTCCCTAGCCCTAGACCTCGCCCTAGCCCTTGCCTAGACCTAGCCCTAGCCCTAGCCTTAGCACTAGCCCCAACCCAAACCCTAACCCTAAACCTAACCCTAAGGCTAGGCCTAGCCCTAGCCCTAAACGTAGGCTGAAACATAGCCCTATTCCTATCCCTAACACTAACGCTAACCCTAACCTAACCGTAATCCTAACCCAAACCCTCACACTAACCCTAACCCTAGCCCTAGCACTAGACCTAGCCATAGCCCTAGCCTTAGCTCTAGCCCTAACGCTAACCCTAACCCTAAACCTAACCCTAAGGCTAGGCCTAGCCCTAGCCCTAAACGTAGGCCTAAACCTAGTGCTATTCCTAGCCCTAACACTAAACCTAACCCTAACCCAACCCTAACCCTACCCTTAACCCAAGCCCTAACCCTAGGCCTAGACCTTGCCCTAGTCCTAGCCCTAGGCCTAACCCTAATCCTAAACCTAGCCCTCGCCATAGCCCTAGCCGAAGCCCTAGTCATAGTCGGAGCCCTAACCCTAGCCGTAAACCTAACCCTCACCCTAACCCTCACTGTATCTTTAAACCTAGCCCTAGTCCTGGCCCTAGACCTAGCCCTAACACTATCCCAACCCTAACTCTCACCCTAGCCATAAACCTAGCCCTGGCCCTAGCCCTAGCCCTAACCCTAACCCAACCCTTGCCCTAACCCTAACCCAAACCCAAATCTAACCCTAACTCTAAACCTAACCCTAACCCAAGCCCTAGCCCTAGCCGTAACCTTAATCCTAACTCTAACACTAACCCTAAACCTAACCCTAACCATAACCCTAAGGGAAACCTTAACCAAACCCTAAACCAAGCCCTAACAATAACGCTAACACTAGCCCTAGGCCGAGATATAGACCTAGCCCTAGCCCTAACCCTAAACTTTACCCTAACCCTAACCCTAACCCTAGCCGTAGCCCTAACCGTAGCCCTAGCCCTAGCCCTAACCCTCACCCTAACCCTAACGCTACCCTAGCCCTAGCCCTAGCACCCGCCCTAGCCCTAACCCTAACCCTAACCCCACCCTAGCCCTAGCCCTAGACATAGCCATAGACATAGCCCTAACCCTACTCCTAACCATAAATTTAACCCTAACCCTAGCCCTAGCCCTAGCCCTAGCTCTAAGTCTAGCTCTAACCCTAACGCTAAACCTAACCCTAGCCCGAGCCTTAACCCTGTCCCTAGACCAAGCAGTAGGCCTAGCCCTAGCCATAGCCCAAGCCCTAGCCCTCACCATAAACCTAAACATAGCCCTAGCCCTAGCCGTAGCACAAACCCTAACCCAAACCCTAGCCCTAGCCCTAACCCTCACCCTAACCCTAATGCTAACCCTAACCGTAAATATAACCCTAGCCATAAACCTAGGGCTAGATCTAGCCCCAGCCCTAGCCCTAGCTCTAACCCTAACCCTAAGCTTAACCCTAAAACTAACCCTAGCCCTAGCCCTAGCCCTAGATATAGGCCTAGGCCTAACCCTAACTCAAGACCTAATGCTAATTCTAACCCGAAACCTAGCACTAGTCCTAGCCCTAGCACTAACTCTCACACAATCCCTATCCCTATCCCTTACCCTAGCCCTAAACCTAACCCTAAATCTAACACTACGCCAGCCCTAGAACTAGCCCTAACCTAGCACTAGCCCTAGTCCTATTCCTAGCCCTAAATTTAACCCTAACTGTAACACTCACCCTAGCCCTAACCCTAGCCCTAGCCCTTGCCCGAGCATAAACCCTAACCCTAAACCTAACCCTAGTTGTAGCCCTAGCTCTAGTCCTAGCCTTAGCCATAACCCTAAGCCTAAGCCTAACACTAACCCTAATCCTAGCCCTAGCCGTAGCTCTTGCCCTAGCATAAACCCTAACCCTAATCCTAACCCTAGTTTTAGTCCTAGCACTAAACCTAACCCTAACCCTAGCCCTAGCTTTAGCGCTAGCCCTACAATAAACCCTAACCCTAACCATAATCCGAGCCCTAGCCCTAACCTAGATGTAGCCCTAGCCCTAACCTTAACCCTAAACTTAGCCCTAGACCTAGCCCTAGCCCTAGACCTAGCCTTACCACTAGCCCTAATCCTAAACCTAACCCTAACACTAATGCTAAACCTAGCCCGAACCCTAACCCTAGGCCTAGCCCTAGACCTATTGCTAACCCTAACCCTCATCCTATCCATATCCCTAGACCTAGCCCTAGCCCTAACACTAACCCACACCCTAACCCTAACCCTAGCCCTAGCACTAGACCTAGCCCTAGCCCTAATCTTAGCACTAGACCTAACCCTAACCCTAACCCTAACCCTAAGACTAGGCCTAGCCCTAACCCTAAACGTAGGCCTAAACCTAGCTTTATTCCTAGCGCTAACCTTAACCCAACCCTAACCCTAACCCTAACCCAAGCCCTAACCCTAGGCCTAGCCCTTGACCTAGTCCTAGCCCTATGCCTAACCCTAATCCTAACCCTAACCTTAACCCTAGCCCTAGCCCTAGCCCTAACCCTAAACCTAACCCTAGCCCTAGACCTAGCCCTAGCCCTAACCCTAACCATAACGCTAGCCTTAGCCCTATACCTAGACCAAGCCCTAGCCCTAGGCCTACCTTAGCACTAACCCTAACCATAACCCTAACGCTAATCCTAGCCCAAACCCTAACCCTAGGCCTAGCAGTAGCCCTAACCCTAACCCTAATCATAACCCTATCCGTATCCCTAGCCTTAGCCCTAGCCCTAACACTAACCCTAATCCTAGCCCTAGCCTTTGACGTAGCCCTAGCCCTAGACGTAGGCCTAGCCCTAACCCTAACCCTCAAACTAACCCTAACCCAGGCCATAGCACTAGACCTAGTCCTAGCCCTAGCCTTAGCACTAGCCCTAACCCTAACCCTAAACCTAACCCTAAGCCTAGGCCTAGCCCTAGCCCTAAATGTAGGCCTAAACCTAGCCCTATTCCTAGCCCTAACACTAACCCTAAACCTAACCCAACCCTAACCCTAACGCTAACCAAAGCCCTAACCCTAGCCCTAGCCCTTGCCTTAGTCCAAGCCCTAGGCCTAACCCTAATCCTAACCATAGCCCACGCCCTAGCCCTAGCCCTAGTCATAGTCTGAGCCATAACCCTAGCCGTAAAACTAACCATCACCGTAACCCTCACCGTAGCCTTAAACCTAGCCGTAGCCCTGGCCTTATACATAGCCCTAACCCTATCCCAACCCTAACTCTCACCCTAGCCATAAACCTAGCCCTAGCCCTAGCCCTAACCCTAGCCTAACCTAAATCTAGCCCTAACCCTCAACCTAACCCTACACCGAGCCTTAACCCTATCCCAAGACCAAGCAGTAGGCCTAGCCCTAGCCCTAGCCCAAGCCCTAGCCCTCACCCTAACCCTAAACATAGCCCCAGCCCTAGCCCTAGCACTAACCCTAACCCTAACCCAAGGCCTATTCCTAGCCCTAGCACTAGCCCTAGATCTAACCCTCACCCTAACCCTAATCCTAACCATAACACTAAACCTAAGCCTAGCTGTAACCCTAGGGCTAGATCTAGACCTAGCCCTAGCCCTAGCTCTAACCCTAGCTCTAACCTTAACAGTAAAACTAACCCTAGCCCTAGCCCTAAACCCAGCCTTAGCCCAAGCTCGAGGCCTAGCCCTAAACCTAACCCAAGATCTGGTGCTAACTCTAAACTGAACCCTTGCCCAAGCGCTAACACTAACCATATCCCTATCCCTAGCCCTAACACTAGCCCTAAACATAACCCTAACTCTAACACAACGTGATCCCTAGAACTCGTCCTAACCTAGCACTAGCCCTAGTCCTATTCCTAGCCCTAAACTTAACCCTAACACTAACACTCACCCTAGTCGTAGCCCTTGCCCTAGCATAAACCCTAACCATAAACGAACCCTAGTTTTAGACCTATCTCTAGTCCTAGCCCTAGCCATAACCCTAAGCCTAAGACTAACACTAAACCTAGGCCTAGCCCTAGCCATAGCTCTTGCCCTAGCACAAATCCTAACCCTAACGCTAACCCTAGTTGTAGCCCTAGCTCTAGTCCTAGCCCTAGCCATGACCCTAAGCCTAAGCCTAACACTAACCCTAGCCCTAGCCCTAGCCGTTGCTCTTGCCCTAGCATAAACCCTAACCCTAATCCTAACCCTAGCTTTAGTCCTAGCAATAAACTTAAGCCTAACTCTAGGCCTAGGCTTAGTGCTAGCCCTAGCATAAACCCTAACCCTAAACCTAGCCCTAGCCAAAGCTCTAGCCCTAGCCCTAGTCATACAATAAACCCTAACCCTAACCATAACCCTAGCCCTAACCCTATACCAAGACCTAGCCCTAGCCCTTGTACTACAATAAACCCTAAACCTAACCATAACCCTAGCCCTAGCGCTAGCCCTAACCTTAACCGTAAACCTAGCCCTAAAACTTGCCATAACCTTAGCACTAGCCCTAACCCTAACCCTAACGCTAACCTAGTCCAAACTTTAAACCTAGGCCTAGCCTTAGGCCTAACCCTAACCCTAACCATAACCCTGTCCGTATCCCGAGCCCTAGCCCGAGCCCTAACTCTAACCCTAATCCTAACCCTAGCCCTAGACGTAGCCCTAGATCTAGACGTAGGCCTAGCCCTAACACTAACCCTCACACTAACCCTAACCCTAGCCCTAGCACTAGACCTAGCCCGAGCCCTAGCCTTAGCACTAGCCCTAACCCTAACCCTAAACCTAACCCTAAGCCTAGGGTTAGCCCTAGACCTAAATGTAGGCCTAAAGCTAGCCCTATTCCTAGCCCTAACACTAACCCTAACCCTCAACCATCCCTAACCATAACCCTAGCCCAAGCCCTAACCCTAGCCCTAGCCCTTGCCCTAGTCTTAGCCCTAGGCCTAACCCTCATACTAACCCTAGCCCTCGCCCTAGCCCTAGCCCACACCCTAGGCCTATCTCTAGTCATATTCGGAGCCCTAACCCTAGCCGTAAACGTAACCCTAACCCTAACCTTCACCTTAGACTTAAACCTAGCCCTAGGCCTAGCCCTAGCCCTAGCCCTAACCCTAACCCAACCCTTGCCCTGACCCTAACACAACACTTACCCTAAACCTAACCCAAACCCAAACCTAACCCTAACTCTAAACCAATCCCTAACCCTAGCAAGTGCCCTAGCCCTAGCCATAGCTGTAGCCCTAACCCTAGCCTAAACCTAAACCTATCCCTAACCCAAGCCCTAACCCTAACCGAAACGCTAAACCTATCCCGACGCCTAATCATAAAGCTAACCCTAGCCCTAGCCCTAGCCCTAGCCGTAGCCGTACCCCTAACCCTAGCCCTTAACCTAACCCTAACCCTCAACCAAGACCTAACTTTAACCATAACCCAACCCTAGCTCTAAGCCTAACCCAAGCCCTAGCTCTCACCCTAGCCCTAATCTTATCCTAACTCTAACACTAACCCTAAACCTAACCCTTACCATAACCCTAACGGAAACCCTAACCAAACCCTAAACCAAGCCCTAACACTAACGCTAACACTAACCCTAGGCCTCGACCTAGACCTAGCCCTAGCCCTAACCCTAATCTTTACCCTAACCCTAACCCTAACCCTAGCCGTAGCCCTAACAGTAGCCCTATCCCTAGCCCTAACCCTCACCCTAACCCTAACGCTATGCTAGCCCTAGCCCTGGCACTAGCCCTAGCCCTAATCCTAACTCTAACACCACCCTAGCCCTAGCCCTAGACCTAGCCATAACCATAGCCCTAACCCTACTCCTAACCATAAATTTAACCCTAACCCTAGCCCTAGCCCTAGCTCTCGGCCTAGCCCTAACCCTAACACAAGCCCTAGTGATAACTCTAACCTGAACCCTAGCCATAGCCCTAGTCCTAGCCCTAAACGTAACCCTAACTCTAAAACTATGCGAGCCCGAGAACTAGCCGTAACCTAGTACTAGCCCTAGTCCTATTCCTAGCCCTAAACTTAACCCTAACCATAATACTCACCCTAGCCCTAGCTCTAGCCCTAGCCCTTGCCCTAGGATAAACCCTAACTCTAAACCTAACCCTAGTTGTAGCCCTAGCTCCAGTCTTAGCCCTAGCCATAACACTAAGCCTAACCCTTACACTAACCCTAGCCCTAGCTCTAGCCGAAGCTCTTGCCCTAACATAAACCCTAACCCTAATCCAAACCCTAGCTTTAGTCCTAGCACTAAACCTAACCCTAAACCAGCCCTAGCCTTAGCCCTAACCCTAACCCTAAACCTAGCCCTAGTCCTAGCCCTCGCCCTAGGCCTAGCCTTAGAACTAGCCCTAACCCTAACCCTAACCCTAACCCTAACGCTAACCCTAGCCCAAACACTAAACCTAGGCCTAGCCCTAGCCCTAACCTTAACGCTAAGCCTAATGCTATCGATATCCCTAGCCCTAGCCCTAGTCCTAACAGTCACCCTAATCCTAACCGAAGCCCTAGACGTAGCCCTATCCCAAGACGTAGCCCTAGCCCTAATGCTAACCTTCACCCTAAAGCTAACCCTAGCCCTAGGCCTAGACCTAGCCCTCGCCCTAGACTTAGTACTATCCCTAACCCTAACCCTAACCCTAAACCTAACCCTAAGCCTAGACCTATCCCTAGGCCTAAATGTAGGCCTAAACCTAGACCTATTCCTAGCCCTAACACTAACCCTAACCCTAACCCAACCCTAAACCTAACCCTAACCCTAACCTAAGCCCTAACCCTAGCCCTAGCCCTTGCCCTAGTCCTAGCCCTAGCCCTAACCCTAATCCTAACCCTAGACCTCGCCCTAGCCCTAGCCCTCGCCCTAGCCCTAGCCCTAGTCATAGTCAGAGCCCTAACCCTAGCCGTAAACCTAACCCTCACCCTAACCGTCACCGTAGCCTTAAACGTAGCCCTAGCCCTGGCCCTAGACCTAGCCCTAACCCTATCCCAACCTGAACTCTCACCCTAGCCATAAACCTTGCCCTAACCATAGCCCTAGCCCTAACCCTAACCCAACCCTTGCTCGAACCCTAACCCAACCCTTACCCTAACCCTAACCCAAACCCTAATCTAAACCTAACTCTAAACCTAACCCTAACCCTAGCCCAAGCCGTAGCCCTAGCCGCAGCCGTAGCCCTAATCCTAGCCTAACCCTAAACCTATCCCTAACCCAAGCGCTAACCCTAACCCTAACCGTAAACCTACCCTATGCCTAATCATAAATCTAATCTTAGCCGTAGCCCTAGCCCAAGCCGTTACCGTAGCACTAACCCTAGCCCTAAAACTAACCCTAACCCTAAACCAAGACCTAACTCTAACCCGAACCCTATCCCAAGCTCTAGCACTAGCCCTAACCCTAACCTTAATCCTAACTCTAACTCTAACCCTAAAACTAACCCTAACCATAACCCTAACGGAAACCCTAACCAAACCCAAAACCAAGCCCTAACAAAAACGCTAACACTAGCCCTAGGCCTAGACCTAGACCTAGCCCTACCCCTAGACCTAGCCTTAGCACTAGCCCTAACCCTAACCCTAATGCTAACCCTAGCCGAAACCCTAACCCTACGCCTAGCCCTATGACTAACCCTAACCCTAACCCTAACCCTATCTGTATCCCTAGCCCTAGCCTTAGCCCTAACACTAACCCTAATCCTAACCCTAGCCCTAGACGTAGCCCTAGCCCTAGACGTAGGCCTAGCCATAACCCTCACCCTCACCCTAACCCTAACCCTAGCCCTCGCACTAGACCTAGTCCTAGACCTAGCCTTAGCACAAGCTCTAACCCTAACCCTAAACCTAACCCTAAGCCTAGGCCAGGCCCTAGCCCTAAACGTAGGCCTAAACCTAGCCCTATTCCTAGGCCTAACACTAACACTAACCCTAAACCAACCCTAACCGTAACCCTAACCCAAGCCCTAACCCTAGCCCTAGCCCTTGCCCTAGTCCTAGCCCTAGGCCTAATCCTAATCCTAATGCTAGCCCTCACCCTAAGCCTAGCCCTCACACTAGCCCTACCCCTAGTCATAGTCGGAGCCCTAACCCTAGCCGTAAACCTAAACCTCACCCTAACCCTAACCCTAGCCGTAGCCCTAACCCGAACCCTAGCCCTAGCCCTAGTCCTAGCGCTAAGACTAACCCTATCCCTATCCCTAGCCCTAACCCTAGAACTAAACTTAACCCTAACTGGAACACTACGCCAGCACTAGAACTAGCCCTATCCTAGCACTAGCCCTAGTCTTATTCCTAGCCCTAAACTTAACCCTAAACCTAACACTCACCCTAGACCTATCCCAAGCCCTAGCCCCTGCCCTAGCATAAACACTAACGCTAAATCTAACCTTAGTTTTAGCCCTAGCTCAAGTCCTAGCCCTAACCATAACCCTAAGCCTAAGCCTAACACTAGCCCTAGCCGTAGCTCTTGCCGTAGCATAAACCCTAAACCTAATCCTAACCCTAGCTTTAGTCCTAGCACTAAACCTAACCCAAACCCTAGCCCTAGCCTTAACACTAGCCGTAGCATAAACCCTAACCCTAACCCTAGCCCTAGCCATAGCTCTAGAAGTAGCCCTAGCCCTACATAAACCCTAACCCTAACCATAACCCTAGCCCTAGCCCTATACCTATACCTAGCCCTAGCCCTAGCTCTTGCACTACTATAAACCCTAAGCCTAACCATAACCCTAGCTCTAGCCCCGCCCTAACCCGAACCCTAACCCTAGCCCTAGCCCTACCCCTAGCCCTAGTCTTACCACTAGCCCTAACCCTAACCCTAACGCTAACCCTAGGCCAAACCCTAAACATAGGTCTAACCCTAACCCTATCCTTATCCCTAGCTCTAGCCCTAGCCCTAACCCTAACTCTAAACCTAACCCTAAGCCTAGGCCTAGATCTAGCCCTAAATGTAGGCCTAAACCTAGCCCTATTCCTAGCCCTAACACTAACCCTAACCCTAACCCAACCCTAACCCTAACCTTAACCCAAGCCCTAACCCTCGGCCTAGCCCTTGCCCTAGTCCTAGCCCTAGGCCTAACTCTAATCCTAACCCTAGCCCTCTCCCTAGCCCTAGCACTAGTCATAGTCGGAGCCCTAACACTAGCCGTACACCTAACCCTCACGATAACCCTCACCGTAGCCTTAAATCTAGCCCTAGCCCTGGTCCTAGACCTAGCCCTAACCCTATCCCAACCCTAACTCTCACCGTAGCCATAAACCTAGCCCTAGCACTAGCCCTAGCCCTAATCCTAACACAACCCTTGCCCTAATCCTAACCCAACCCTTAACCTAACCCTAACCCAAACCCAAATCTAACCCCAAATCTAAACCTAACCCTAACGCTAGCCCGAGCCCTAGCCCTAGCCGTAGCCATAGCACTAACCCTAGCCTAACCCTAAACCTACCCCTAACCCAAGCCCTAAACCTAACCCTAACCCTCAACCTAACCCTATGCCTAATCATAAAACTAACCGAAGCCCTAGCCGTAGCCGTAGCCCTAAACCTAGCCCTAAACCTAACCCTAACCCTAATCCTAGACCTAACTCTAACCATAACCCTAACCCTAGCCATAACCCTAACCCAAGCCCTAGCTCTAGACCTAGCCCTAACCTTAATCCTAACTCTAATAGTAACCGTAAACCTAACCCTAACCATAACCTTAACAGAAACCCTATCCAAACCCTAAACCAAGCCCTAACACTAACGCTAACTCTAGCCCTAGGCCTAGACCTAGACCTAGCCCTAGCCCTAATCCTAACCTTTACCCTAACCCTAACCCTAACCCTAGCCATAGCCCTAACCGTAGTTCTAGCCCTAGCCTTATCCCTCACCCTAACTCTAATGCTACCCTAGCCCTAGCCCTAACACTAGCCCTAGCCCTAACCCTAACCCTAACCCCACCCTAGAGCTAGCCCTAGACCTAGCAATAGCCATACCCCTAACCCTACTCCTAACCATAAATTTAACCCTAACCCTAGTCCAAGCCCTAGCCCTAGCTCTAAATCTAGCCCTAACCCAGCCCTAAACCTAACCCTAGCCCGAGCCTTAACCCTGTCCCTAGACCAAGCAGTAGGCCTAGCCCTATCCCTAGCCGAAGCCCTAGCCCTCACCCTAACCCTAAACATAGCCCTAGCCCTAGCCCTAGCACTAACCCTAACCCTAACAATAGGCCTAACCCTAGCACTAACCCTAACCCTAGCCCTAGCACTAACTCTAGCACTAACCCTAACCCTAACCCTAACCCTAACCTTAACCCTAGCACTAACCTTAACCCTAACCCTAGGCCTAATCCTGGCCCTAACACTTGCGATAGCCCTAATCATCACCCTAACCCTGATCCTAAACCGAACCCTAAACATAACCCTAGCCGTAACCCAAGGGCTAGATCTAGCCCTAGCCCTAGCCCTAGCTCTAACCCTAGCCCTAACCTTAATCCTAAAACTAACCCTATCCCTAGCCCTAAACCCAGCCCTAGCCCTAGCCCTAGGCCTAGCCCTAACCCTAACCCAAGACCTAGTGCTAACTCTAACCCAAACCCTAGCTCTAGCCCTAGCCCTAGCTCTAACACTAACCCTATCCCTATCCATAGCCCTAATGCTATCCCTAAACCTAACCCTAACTCTAACACTACGCCAGCCCTAGAACTAGCCCTAACCTACCACTAGCCCTAGTTCTATTCCTAGTCCTAAACTTAACCCTAACCCTAACACTCACTCTTGCCCTAGCCCTAGCCCTAGCCCTTGTACTAGCATTAACCCTAACCTAAACCTAACCCTACTTGTAGCCCTAGCTCTAGTCCTAGCCCTAGCCATAACCCTAAGCCTAACCCTAACACCTACCCTAGCCCTAGCCCTAGCCGTAGCTCTTGCCCTAGCATAAACCCTAACCCTAATCCTAAATTTAGCTTTAGTCCTAGCACTAAACCAACCATAACCCTAACCCTAGACTTAGCGCTAGCCCTAGCATAAACCCTAACCCTAACCGTAGCCCTAGATATAGCTCTAGCCCTAGCCGTAGCTCTACAATACACCCTAATCCTAACCATAACCCTAGCCCTAGCCCTATACCTAGACCTAGCCCTAGCCCTAGCACTACAATAAACCCTGACCCTAACCATTACCCTAGCCCTAGCAGTAGCCCTAACCCTAACCCTTATCCTAGCCCTAGACCTAGCCCTAGCCCTAGCCTTAGCACTAGCCCTAACAGTAACCCTAACCCTAACCCTAATGCTAACCCTAGCCCAAATCCTAACCCGAGGCCTATCCCTAGCCCTAACCCTAACCCTTATCCTAGCCCTAGACCTAGCCCTAGCCCTAGCCCTAACACTACTGTAATCCTAACTCTAGCCCTGGACATAGTCCTAGCCCTAGACGTAGGACTAGCGCTAACCCTAACCCTCACCCTAACCCTAACCCTAGCCCTAGCACTAAACCTAGCCCTAGCTCTAGCCTCAGCACTAGACCTAACTGTAACCCTAACCATAAACCTAACCCTAAGCCTAGGCTTACCCTAGCCCTAAACGTAGGCTTAAACCTAGCCCTATTCCTAGCCCTGACACTAACCTTAACGCTAACCTAACCCTAAACCTAACCCTAACCAAAGCCCTAACACTAGCCCTAGCCCTTGCCCTAGTCCTAGCCCTATGCCTAACACTAATCCTAACCCTAGCCCTCGCCCTAGCCCTAGCCCTAGTCATAGTCAGAGACCTAACCCTAGCCATAAACCAAACCCTCACCCTAACCCTCATCGTACCCTTAAAACTAGCCCTAGCCCTGGCCCCAGACCTAGCCTCAACCCGATCCCAACCCTAATACTCACCCTAGCCAAAAACTTAGCTCTAGGCCTAGCATTATCCCTAACCCTAACACAACCCTTGCCTTAACCCTAACCCAACCCTTACCCTAACCCTAACCCACACCCAAATCTAACCCTAACGCTAAACCTTACCTTAACCCTAGGCCGAGCCCTAACCCTAGCCGTAGCCGTAGCCGTAGCTGTAGCCCTAACCCTAGCCCTAAACCTAACCCTAACCCTAAACCAAGACCTAACTCTAAATATAACCCTAACCCTAGCCCTAACCATAACGCAAGCCCTAGCCCTAGCCCTATCCCTAAACTTAATCCTAACGGAAACCCTAACCAAATCCTTAACCAAGCCCTAACACTAACGGTAACACTAGCCCTAGGCCTAGACCTAGCCGTAGCACTAGCCCTAACCCTAACCTTTACCCTAACCCTTGCCGTAGCCCTAACCGTAGCCCTAGCCCTAGGCTAAACCTCACCATAACCCTAACGCTACCCTAGCCCTAGCCCTAGCACTAGCCCTAGCCCTAACCCTAACCCCACCCTAGACCTAGCCCTAGACGTAGCCATAGCCATAGCCCTAACCCTAATCCTAACCATAAATTTAACCCTAACCCTAGCCTTAGCCATAGCCCTAGCTCTAAATCTAGGCCTAACACTAACCCTAAACCTAACCCTAGCCCGAGCGTTAACCCTCTCCCTAGACCAAGCAGTAGGCATAGCCCTAGCCCTAGCCCAAGCCCTAGCCCTCACCCTAACCCTAAACATAGCCCTAGCCCTAGCACTAGCACCAACCCTAACCCTAACTCTAGGCCTAATTCTAGCCCTAGCACTAGCCCTCACCCTAACCCTAATCATAAACCTAACCCTAAACCTAACCTTAGCC
>SNSB01087928.1:0-20278 GCA_012922965.1 Capreolus pygargus | reverse complement strand
AGGGGGACCCCTTCCAGGGCCCGAAAGTGGGCTCTTGTCTAACACTCAGAAATGAATTGTCCGGGGAGACACATGTGCTGACGAAGGAAGAGACTATATTTGGAAAGGGCGCCTGGGTGGAGAGCAGGAGGTAAGGGAACCAGGAGAACTGCTCTGCTGCGTGGCTCTCAGTCTCGGTTTTATGGTGATGGGATGAGTTTCCGGCTTCTCTTTAGCCAATCATCTGACTCAGAGTCCTTGGTGCACGCGTTGCTCAGACAAGATGGATGTCAGAGAGAAGGATTCTGGGAGGTGGTCAGACATGTGGTGTCTCCTTTTGACCTTTCCTGAACTCTTCCGGTTGGTGGTGGCTTATTAGTTCTGTGTTCCTTACCAGGACCTCCTGTCATAAAACAACTCATGCAAATGGTTACTGTGGTGCCTGGCCAGAGTGGGTGGTTGCAGTCAGTGTGCTTCCCCTAACAGACCCAGGGATCAAACCTGAATCTCTTGCATTGGCAGGTGGATTTTTTACTATCTGAGCCACCACAGAAGCCCCCTAAGAAGTATATATTACATATATTACAAATAATTTTATTCCTTTAAAGACAGTGAAGTCCTTGCTTAAAAATTATGCACAACCTAAAAGTTTAGAGTTATGTTTTTTTTAGCAGGAATTTTTAGGACTTCAAGACAGGGAGGCAGCACCTCAAGAAAACCTAAGGGAACTGCTGTGAGGTGAGAGAGGAGCCAGGTTATGTAGAAGATTTGCAACAAAGGGCAAGTAGTCAGAACATCAAAGATTATTGTCAATTAAAAGAAAACCAGATATCTCAGGTGAATGAATTTAGCATTTTTCTATGTATCGGAAGATACAAGAATCTGGGCTCACTGAAATCATTCCTTTCACATGCATCTCAGCGGTTTGGGGCCAGGATTCTGTGTTTATGTTCTGGAAGGAATAACAGTCTTTTAGTTTATTTATTGACTTGCTTGTGCCAGGACTTATCTGTGGCACATGGGATATTTTAGTTGTGGCAAGTGGGATCTAATTCCCTAACCAGGGATGGAACCTGGGACCCCTGCACTGGGGGCACAGTCTTAGTCTTGAAGTAGGATCTTATTTCCCCTTCTATGAAATGAACCACCATGAAGGATTTTAGCACTTTTCTAGAGATGAGGAGATACTAGGGATGGCCTTATAAACTTGATTCCTGAAAATATCTCTCTGAAGACTTGTTCCACCAGTTTTTCCCACTGCACAGAGGGCTTCATTTCTGCTCTCCACCCTGAGCTCCTTTCAATCAGCAGCTACAGCAGCACATTATTTAATCCTTGTAGAGGTAGATGGCATGTGACCATTGCAAGTGCCAATTTGTGGCTGACAAACCTAACAGTGCATTTTAATGCATCTCTGTTTTACTTTTTCAATATTTTCTCTACTACTTCCACGTGATATCTATGTCAACTACAAATTGACACTTGTGAAGAGCATTTGCCAGAGGCTGAACTACAACAGGGAGGAAGGAAGTGGCAACCCACTCCAGTATTCTTGCCTAGAGAAATCCTTGGACAGAGCAGCCTGGCGGGCTGCTGTCCATGGGGTTGCACAGAGGTGGACACGACTGAAGCGACTTAGCATGCCTGCATGCATTGGAGAAAGAAATGGCAACCGACTCCGGTATTCTTGTCTGGAGAATCACAGGGACAGAGGAGCCTGGTCGGCTGCACAGAGCTGCTGTCCATGGGGTTGCACAGAGTCAGACACGACTGAAGCGACTTAGCAGCAGCAGAACTACAAGAGGGAATTTGCCAGCTGCTTCGGCGGAGATTGAACACTGTGCTGCTGAAGTGGACTGCCTTCAACATCCACTGAGGGAAATCAGGGTGGAGAACAAAGTACTCTGAGTTCCAGGGAAACTGGTGGAACAGGTCTTTTAGAGAGTCAGATATTTCTGGAACTGATTTCTTGATCCTAATTCTTACATTTCTTCATATCTAGAAAAGCACTAAATCCCTTCATGGTGACATCAACTCCTCATGACCAGCAGAAAACCTTTTGTAAAGTAAGTGCTTGATTGCACTGAACTCCCCTTCAGCAAAGTCTTATATAGTGACCTTCTGCCACTGCCTCTTTGGAGCAGTCTCTCAGAGGTATCTGAGGTACTGTCTCCTGGGCTGCAGTCCTCATTTTGCCCCTAAGAAAATTTAGCTTGGCAACTATCACACTGTGCATATCTCCGTTTTTTTTCCAATGAGATCACTACTCTTTCCCATTTTATTGCTTTCCTCTATATCTATGCATTGTTCAGTTAAGATCCTCTTATCTCTCCTTTCTATTATTTGGAATTCTGCATTCAGATGGGTATATCTTTCCTTTTCACCACTGCCTTTCACTTCTGGTTTTTTCTCAGTTCTTTGTAGGACCTCCTCTGAAAATTAATTCTTTTGGGGGGGGAAGAGTTTTGGTCACTGTTTCCTGTAAAACTTTAATAAAATCCATCTGTAGTTCTTCACACACTCTATCAGACCTAAATGCGTTGAATTAACTTGTTTCCTCCAATGTATAACCACAAGGGATTTGAATACATCATACATAAACACTTATGACGATGTAGCTCTGCGACTGAGTTCCTCTCCAATTTCTGTGGTTTCTCACTAGCCACTCTCCTAGCGCTTAGGGTCCTAGCACCAAAAGATGCTGAGACTGTGGGACAAATGCTTTTCTCCCTTCAGGACCGTTGGTCATGATCCAAAGCGAGCTCCCTCACAAAGCCATAGGCGAACTGCAACTTTGGATTAATTTCTTCAGCTTCATTTCAAGCTTAGTTGTCATTTTCTTTCTTTCTTCTTCTTCGTTTTTTTTTTTTTTTTTTTTTTTGTTGTTTTTCCTACATTTTTAATTTTTTTTTCTATTTATTTTTTTGTATTTTCTGTAGAGTAGGATGACTAGTGGTTTCCTTCTTGGTGTGTGACATGTATGTTTGTTTCTCTTCTTTCGAATTCAGGGGCTAAAAACGCACTATAACTTAAGACCACGAGTGTTTCAATGTCCTAACTGCAGCTGCACGATGGCGCCTCCTTCCCTGTGAAGGTGCTTCTCCGAAAAAGGGCCTGGGCCCCGCCCCCTTGGGCCTTTGATGGCTTTCCCACAGCCCCACTCCACCACGCACAAGCTGCTCATTGGCTGAGGCGTCCGAGGTTGTCCTCACTCCCACTCCTGACATCCCAGCACCGACACTTTTCTCAGGGAATTCCCCATGACGAAGCCCGCACGCACTTCCGATCTGGCCCTGGACCAAAGGGCTCAGGATGCAAATGATTCGGGGGACCTCTGGACATCCAGACTTGCCTGCTAGAGAGTCACTGCAGGGCTTCCACGTTCGGCACACACGTTTGGGCTGGGGAGCACTTCCCTGGGCTCACCCTTCAGATCCTAACACACTCGTGGAAACATATGTCTGCCCACCTACCCTCTCCCCTTGAGGGGTCTCCCCACCCCAGACCCCTGCCTGAGGACAACCCCTCCCCGGACCACAATAAACCCTTGCCTCAACTTTGCCCTCGACTGAGGTCCACTCCAATTTCCATACTTTCTCACTAGGCACTCTTCTAGCATTCAGGGTCCTAGCACCAAAAGATGCCCCCAGTGTGGCTCATATACTTTTCTCCCTTCAGGGCCCTTGGTCATGGTCCAATGCAAACTCCTTCAGAAAGCCATAGGCTCACTGCAAATTAGGATTCATTTCTTCAGCTCCCTTGCAATCTTACTTGTCTTTTTCTTTCTTTCTTCCTCTTCTTTTTTTTTTCCTATGCATTTTCATTCATTTTTAAATTTTTTTGTGTGTTTTCTGTTCATTTTATTATTATTTTTTTGCTTGTTTTCATTCTCTTTTGCTACTTTAATTATACTAGTTGACTTCGAGAGTCATCTTTCCAATTTAGGGACTCAAAACACAGTAAAACGTAAGGTATAAACAGATTTCCCTCCTGGAGGAGGATAACAGTTGATGTCCTTCTTGGTGTGTGACATATATGTTTGTTTGCTCTCCGACCTGGACATTATACTTGCTTTCCAGCACTAGGGGTGTTCCACAGTCCACAGGTTTCCCATAGCTGATGTGTGAATTCCATTGATCCTTACAAGGAAAAGACGGCCATGACCCCGCTTTCTTCCTTAGCCTATTGCACCCCTCCCACACCCAGCTGCCCCATCCCATCCCAGGACCCTACTGCTTTGTGCTTTATGAGGCACATGCTCACAGCCTTGCTGTCCCTTTGCCTCCTTCCCATGGCACAGAGAAGGCAGATCAGCCAGTATTTGTCTCTCTTTTACACGGATTTTCCCCAGCATCAGGTGACATTCCTATTCCCTCTGCCACACCATTCCAGTCAACATTCTCCTCATTATCCTTCTCCTTTTTCAGCTCCTTCTACTTCTCCTCCTCCTTATTCTTATTCATCTTCTCCTTTTCCTTCTCCTTCTCCTTTTTCTTCTTATTCAGAGGGTGTGGATGGGGCAAGCTGTAAGTCCATTTGAGGCAATGGGACAGAGGAAGATTGGTGGTGATACTGAGCGTGGCCTGTGGGTGGGTCGACTTCCTCATCCAGGGCACCCTTGTTCAAGTTCTTGTGGGAAGATACTGCTCACCATTCTTTTCCCTCTCTTAATGTTGATGGCACGGTGCGTTGTAGGTAACTGTGCGGGGGGAAAAGCCAGCATAACCTTCTCTGTTCCTTGCCAAGCCTACTGACACAGTCAGGAGCCACAGTTGTCCCTCTATCTCTGAGATGCTAAATCACAAATTCCAGGTCCACCGTTTGATGGAGGGTTTTGAGTTTGAAGCCGGCAACCAAGAGAAAGAAATAAACCTCAAGAGGGGATTGATAAGAGTCCTCGGACGCCTCTCCACCAGGTCCCGGCATCACGAGGCAGGCGGGAAATCAGCTAGGAGAGGACAGTTTCCCCACCGCCCCAGACACTTCAGAGGCCGGCCGTGACTCATCGCATCCAGAGGCGTTTGTCTGGAGCCAAGCTGGATGACACAACTGACTGACAGATAGCATGGGCAGAGTCGGATGTCCAGTTGTTTTGCTCTCACAATCTAGGACAGGCTTGGGTCTTTCCTCAGTGCGCGGTGGACCTTTCCTTTCAGAAGGGAATGGTTGCATGACCCATCTCCACTTAAGTACCTGTGCCATGCTGGTGGAGAAGTTTCTTTGGGGCTCATTGGGTTGCCTTTCTCCCCTTGGCCTTCGTGTTGGTGCCGGTGGTGCTGGTGGTGGTGCTCGGGGCACAGTGACTCGCTTCTCCCATTTGGCACTTGGAGATTCTGCAGCATACTCCTTGCACCGGAAATGGAGCCCCAGGCAACTCTGCGCACGAGCATCCCGCCGGTGACAACACATCCTCTCGTCATTCCTGCCAGAGGTCCCTTTGCCAAGTAGCTCTACGCCTCCCAAGGACATTCCATCCAGAGAGCCTGGTCACCCATCTTCTCCCTGGACTCTGCTTGACGTTTCAGGCATTTTCGAGAGCCTGACCGGCCAGAAGGAGACGATTCACAGACCTGCACCCTCTCCTCCCTGCCCCACGCAGGCCTCAGGAGATCGTCTCCTTGCTTGGCCAGCTCTGGGCATATTGGGAGGCGTCTCCCTGCTGCGTCACTCACCAGAGGCCAGTCGGTGCAGACAGAGGATGCAGACGGGGAAAGAAAGGCAAACCCACACCCAAAGTCCCATCCAGAGAGGACTGTCCCACCCCCGGAGAAGTGCGAGGTCCTCGGACTGAGCTCAGACCAGCTCACGTACTCCATCCTCTCCAGTAACTTCCCAGCAGAGCCAGCCCTCAAGATCTTTGCCGCTCAGCACGATCCAGGTGAACAGCGTGGCCTCCGGCACACTGCAGGCCCCGCCTTTTTCCAGGAGGCTGCACCAGCCACACCGCCGAGGGGAACTCGCTCCTCGCTGAACTCTTGGTGGGTCACACAGGGCGTGCCACACGCAGAGTGTGCCTGGCCTTCTGCAGGCATGTGCCTCCGAGCCTACCTACTGCCACAGCCCCAGGGATGGCCTCGGCTTCTTGTTCTTCCTCTTGGTCGCTCTGGCCCTCCCGCTGGCACAAGGGCCGTGGCCAACGCTCGACAGGCCCGGAAACGGGCTGTCCGTGCTGGGACGGTCAAGCCGGTCGGGCTCCTGTTCAGGCAGTTTGCCGTTACTCCCTCCTCCGTATTTGGACTGGTGAATCACGACTGCGCCGGCAGGCAGGGCCGACTGGATATCCTGGAGGTTGAAGGCCGACTTGGGCCGGCTGTGCTCTTGGAGGCGTCTCCACTGCTCTAAGCTGATTCATTCGACCTCTGTGTCCCCTGGGGACACCTTGGACCCAGCAGCTCTGCCGCTGGCATCTCCCACAGGCTCCCCGGGGCCGGCGGGTTCAGGCTCCACGGGGTGTGTGGGGTCAGCCGTGAGGGGGGCCGGAGACCCTCCCCCAGCACCCCTTCCAACGCACCCTCCAGGGAGTAGTAGAGGATGTAGGCACTCTGGCTCAGGGCAGCACTCTTGTCACAGGCAGTCACATGGGCATCGTCCATCTTACACCACTAGCCGTTGCCCGCTCGCACGTAAGAAAAGTAGTGATCTCGCTCACAACTCCACCCGGAGTGCAAGCAGCATGGCATAGAGCACGTAGCCCAGTGGCCCTGCCTTCCACTCAGATGTGTACGGCTGCATGTCGAAGCACTGGGGATAGTGCACTTCCTGAGCCCTTTTGGGCCTGCTCACCTGTGTGAACCGCTTCAGCACCAGCACCAGGACCTGGGACGGGCTTTGCAAAGTCAACCTCTTGGTGGCAGGCAGCTTCCGGAGACAAACGCCCCAGTCATAGGCATTTTCAGTGTCCAGCTTCTCGGGCTTCACCGGCTCTCTCAGAGCTTGCTCCACACTCTGAGCCTCCTTGATATCCAGGCTGCTGTCCAGATAAGGGTGGAAAGTGTTCGAAACCCCGAGGCCATGGAGACACTGGATCTGAGACCTCCAAGTCCCACCGAAGATCTGACGGATCAGGGTGGTGTCCTCGGAGGGATGGCCGGACAGCTGGGATGCACTCAAGCACCCTTGCTGCATGGCATTCAGAGTGAACATCAGAAACTCGTGGGCATCTTCTTGCTGGTGTTTGTGGAAGCCCGCCAGCAGGTGCTTGCGGGGCCGGATCACCTCCCCCAGGTGAAGGAGGGCTCGTGTCACATGACCTCGCGTGGCACAGAGCATGCACGAGGTGCGGGACAGACAGAGGGTGGCGTGCTGCTGGGATACCATCCAGCTCGCCAGGGGCGGCATGTGGCTCAGACACTGCAGCACTGCATTCACATAGGAGGTGTTCCCCAGATTCTGAAGCCCAGCCCCGACCCCCCACGGCCCCCTCCAACTCAGCGCAACTTGGTGGCCAGGCGCCAGCCCTGCTGACCCAGGAGTCAAGTCACTCCGCTGGGGCCGCCCAACCACCGGCGACGGCCCCTCAGGGACAGAGGGTCCCCGAAGGGCATCCACACCAGCGGCGCTGGGCCGACACCCTTGCCCTCTGGGTAAGACGTTGAAGGGAGACGGACACGCACCAACCGCGTGCACAGAAGCAGCCCCCCGGTCTCTGCAAACAAGGCCCACGAGTGTTTCCATCTCCTACCTGCAGGTGCAGGAGGACGCCTCCTTCCCTAGGAAGGTACTTCTCAGAAAAAGGGCCTGGGCCCCGCCCCCTCGGGCCTTTGATGGCTTTCCCACAGCACCACCCCACCACGCACAACCTGCTCATTGGCTGAGGCATCCAAGGTTGTGCTCACTCCCACTCCCGACATCCCACCACCGACACTTTTCTCGGGGAATTTCCCAGGACGAAGCCCCGCACGCACTTCCAATCTGGCCCTGGACCAAAGGGCTCAGGATGCAAATGATTCGGGGGGCCTTTGGTCTTCCAGACTTGCCTGCTAGAGAGTCACTGCAGGGCTTCCAAGTTCAGCACACACGTGCGGGCTGGGGAGCACTTCCCTGGGCTCACCCTTCAGATCCTAACACACTTGTGGAAACATATGTCTGCCCCCTGACCCTCTCCCCTTGAGGGGTCTCCCCACCCCAGACCCCTGCCTGAGGACAACCCCTCCCCAGACAACAATAAACCCTTGCCTCAACTTTGCCCTCGACTGAGGTCCACTCCAATTTCCATGCTTTCTCACTAGCCACTCTTCTAGTGTTCAGGGTCCTAGCACCAAAAGATGCCGCGAGTATGGCTCATATGCTTTTCTCCCTTCAGGGCCCTTGATCATGGTCCAATGCAAACTCCTTCAGAAAGCCATAGGCTCGCTGCAAATTTGGATTCATTTCTTCAGCTCCCTTTCAAACTTAGTTGTCTTTTTCTTTCTTTCTTCTTCTTTTTTTCTTTTTTTTTTTGTGTGTGTGTGTGTGTGTGTATTTTCCTTCATTTTTAAATTTTTTTCTTTTGTATTTTCTGTTCATTTTATTTTATTTTTTTTTTGCTTGTTTTCTTTCTCTTTTGCTACTTTAACTAATTAATCTTTAATTAATTTAATCTTTCCAATTTAGGGGCTCAAAATGCACTATAGCTTAAGGTATAAGCAGATTTCCCTCCTGGAGGAGGATGACTCTTGGTTTCCTTCTTGGTGTGTGACATGTATGTTTGTTTGCTCTCCCGACCTGGACATTATTCTTGCCTTCCAGGACTAGGGGCGTTCCACAGTCCACGGGTTTCCCATAGCTGACATATTGATTCCGTTGATCGTTGCTAGGAAAAGATGGCCCTGACCCCGCTTCCATCCTTAGCCTATTGCACCCCTCCCATGTCCGGCTGCCCCATCCTATCCCAGGACCCTACTGCTTTGTGCTTTATGATACACATGCTCACAATCTTGCTGTACTTTTGCCTCCTTCCCATGGCACAGAGAAGCCAGATCAGTCAGTATTTGTCCCTCTTTTGCAGGGATCTCCCCCAGCCACAGGCGACATTCCTATTCCCTCTGCCACACCATTCCAATCAACATTCTCCTTCTTTTCCTTCTTCTCCTTCTTCACCTCCTCTTCCTTCCCCTTCTTCTTATTCATCTTCTCCATTTCCTTCTCTTTTCCTTCTCTTCTCTTTCTCCTTCTCCTTCTCCATCTCCTTCTTCTTCTTATTCAGAGGGTGTGATGGGCCTTCAGTAAGTCCATTTGAGGCAATGGGGCAGAGGAAGATTGGTGGTGATACTGAGGGTGGCCTGTGGGTTGATCGACTTCCACAACCAGGGCATGCTTGTTCATGTTCTTGTGGGAAGATACTGCTCACCATTCATTTTCCTTGCTTTGAGTGGAGGGCACGGTGTGTTGAAGGTAACCATGAGGGGGGAGAAAGCCAGCAGAACGTTCTCTGTTCCTTGCCAAGCCGACTAGCACGGTCAGGAGCCACAGTTGTCCCTCTAGGTCTGAGATGCTAAATCACAAATTCCAGGTCCACCGTTTGATGGAGGGCTTTGGGTTTGAAGCCGGCAACCAAGAAAAAGAAATAAACCGCAAGAGGGGATTGATAAGGGTCCTCGGACGCCCCTCCACCAGGTCCCGGGATCACGAGGCAGGCGGGAAAGCAGCTAGGAGAGGACAGTTTCCCCACCGCCCCAGACACTTCAGAGGCTGGCCGTGACTCATCGCATCCAGCGGCGTTTGTCCGGGGCCAAGCTGGATGACACAACTCACTGACATATAGGATGGGCAGAGTCGGATATCCATTTGTCTTGCTCTCACAATCTAGGGCAGGCTTGGGCCTTTCCACAGTGCGGGGAGGACCTTTGCTTTGAGAAAGGAATCGTTGCATGACCCATCTCCACTAGGGCACCTGTACCCTGCTGGTGGAGACGTTTCTTTGGGACTTGTTGGGTTGCCTTTCTCCCCTTGGCCTTCGTGTTGGTGCCAGTGGTGCTGGTGGTAGTGCTTGGGGCACAGTGAATCGCTTCTCCCATTTGGCACTTAGAGGTACTGCAGCATACTCCTTGCACCAGAAATGGAGCCCCAGGCAACTCTGCGCATGAGCATCCCGCCGGAGACAAACACATCCCCGCGTCATTCCTGCCAGAGGTCCATTTCCCAAGTAGCACTACGTCTCCCAAGGACATTCCACCCAGAGAGCCTGGTCACCCATCGTCTCCCAGACCCTGCTCGATGTTTCAGGCATTTTTGAGAGCCTGACAGGCCAGCAGGAGACAATTCACGGACCTGCACCTTCTCCTCCCTGCCTCACGCAGTGCTCAGGAGATCGTCTCCTTGCTCAGCCGGCTGTTGGCGAATTGGGAGGCGTCTCCCTGCCGCGTCCCTCACCAGAGGCCAGTGGTGAGACCAGAGAATGCAGACGGGGAAAGAAAGGCAAACCCACACCCAAAGTCCCATCCAGAGAGGACTGTCCCACCCCCGCAGAAGTGCGAGGACCTCGGACTTTGCTCAGACCAACTCACACACCCCATCCTCTCCAGTAACTTCCAAGCAGAGCCAGCCCTCGAGAGCTCGGACGCTCAGCACGATCCAGGTGAACAGCGTGGCCTCCAGCACTCTGCAGGCCCCGCCTTTTCCCAGGAGGCTGCACCAGCCACACCACCGAGGGGACCCATCGCCGGAACTCTTGGTGGGTCACACAAGGCATGCCGCACGCAGAGTGTGCCTGGCCTTCTGCAGGCATGTGCCTCCAAGCCTACCTACTGCCACAGCCCCAGGGATGGCCTTGGCTTCTGGTTCTTCCTCTTGGTCACCCGGGCCCTCCCGCTGGCACAAGGGCCATGGCCAATGCTCGTCTGGCCTGGAAACGGGTTGTCCGTGCTGGGACGGTCGAGCCGGTCAAGCTCCTGTTCAGGCAGCTTGCCGTTTCTCCTTCGTCCGTGTTTGGTCTGGTGAATCATGACTGCGCCGGCAGGCAGGGCCGACTGGGTCTTCTGGTGGTCAAAGGCCCACTTCGGCCGGTTGAGGTCTTGGAGGCGTCTCCACTGCTCTAAGCTGATTCCTTCGACCTCGGTGTTCATGGGAGACACCTCGGACCCAGGAGCTCTGCTGCTGGCATCTCCCGCAGGCTGCCCGGGGCCGGCAGGTTCAGGCTCCACGGGGTGTGTGGGGTCAGCTGTGAGGGGCCCGCAGACCCTCCCCCAGCATCCCCTTCCCACGCACCCTCCCAGGAGTAGAAGAGGATGTAGGCACTCGCTCAGGGCAGCACTCTTGTCACAGGCGGTCACCTGGGCATCATCCATCTTATGCCACTGACCATTGCCCGCTCGCACATAAGAAAAGTAGTGTCCTCACTCACAGCTCCACCTGGAGTGCACCCTCATGGCATAGAGCATGTAGCCCAGTGGCCCTGACTTCCTCTCAGACGTGTACAGCTGCACGTCGAAGCACTGGGGATAGTGCAATTCCTGAGCCCTTTTGGCCCCGCTCACCTGTGTGAACCGCTTCAGCACCAGCACCAGGACCTGGGACGGGCTTTGCAAAGTCAACCTCTTGGTGGCAGGCAGCTTCCGGAGACAAACGCCCCAGTCATAGGCATTTTCAGCATCCAGCTTCTCGGGCTTCACCAGCTCTCTCAGAGCTTGCTCCACACTCTGAGCTGCCGTGATATCCAGGCTGTTGTCCAGATAAGGGTGGAACGTGTCTGAAACCCCGAGGCTGTGGAGACACTGGATCTGAGACCTCCAAGTCCCACCGAAGATCTGACGGATCAGGGTGGTGTCCTCGGAGGGATGGCCGGACAGCTGGGATGCACTCAAGCACCCTTGCTGCATGGCATTCAGAGTGAACATCAGAAACTCGTGGGCATCTTCTTGCTGGTGTTTGTGGAAGCCCACCAACAGGTGCTTGTGGGCCGGATCACCTCCCCCGGGTGAAATAGGGCTCGGGTCTCATTAGCTCGCGTGGCACAGAGCATGCACGAGGTGCGGGACAGACAGAGGGTGGCATGCTGCTGGGACACCATCCAGCTGGCCCAGGGCGGCCTGCGGCTCAGACACTGCAGTGCTGCATTCACATAGCAGGTGTTCCCCAGATTCTGAAGCCCAGCCCCGACCCCCCACGGCCCCCTCCAACTCAGGGCGACTTGGTGGCCAGGCACCAGCCCTGCTGACCCAGGAGTCAAGTCACTCCGCTGGGGCCGCCCAACCGCCGGCGATGGCCCCTCAGGGACAGAGGGTCCCCGAAGGGCATCCACACCAGCGGCGCTGGGCCGACACCCTTGCCCTCTGGGTAAGACGTTGAAGGGAGACGGACACGCACCAACCCCATGCACAGAAGCAGCCCCCGGGTCTCTGCAAACAAGGCCCACGAGTGTTTCCATCTCCTACCTGCAGCGGCACAAGGACGCCTCCTTCCCTGGGAAGGTGCTTCTCCGAAAACGTTCCTGGATTCTTTAATGTCCGCAAATCAATCAGTGTGATACACCACATCAACAAATTGAAGAATAAAAACCATATGATTACCTCAGTAGATGCAGAAAAAGCCTTTGACAAAATTCAGCATCCATTTATGATTAAAATTTTCCAGAAAGCAGGAATAGAAGGAACATACCTCAACATAATAAAAGCTATATATGACAAACCCTCAGCAAGCATTACCCTCAAGGGTGAAAAATTGAAAGCATTTCCCCTAAAATCAGGAACAAGACAAGGGTGCCCACTCTCACCACTCCTATTCAACATAGTTCGGAAGTGTTGGCCACAGCAATCAGGGCAGAAAAAGAAGGAAAAAGAGTCCAGACAGGAAAAGAAGTGAAACTCTCACTGTTTGCAGATGACATGATCCTCTACATAGAAAACCCTAAAGACTCTACCAGAAAATTACTAGAGCTAAGCAATGAATATAGTAAAGTTGCAGGATATAAAATTAACACACAGAAATCTCTTGCATTCTTATACACTAACAATGAGAAAACAGAAAGAGAAATTAAGGAAACAATACCATTCACCATTGCAACAAAAAGAATAAAATACTTAGGAGTGTATCTACCTAAAGAATCAGAAGACTTATACATAGAAAACTCTAAATCGCTGATGAAAGAAATCAAAGAGGACACAAACAGATGGAGAAATATACATGTTCATGGATTGGAAGAATCAATATTGTCAAAATAGCTATTCTACCCAAAGCAATCTATAGATTCAATGCAATCCCTGTCAAGCTACCAATGGTATTTTTCACAGAACTAGAACAAATAATTTCACAATTTGTATGGAAATACAAAAAATCTCGAATAGCCAAAGTAATCTTGAGAAAGAAGTATGGAACTGGAGCAATCAACCTGCCTGACTTCAGACTATACTACAAAGCCACAGTCATCAAAACAGTATGGTACTGGCACAAAGACAGAAATATAGATCACTGGAACAGAATAGAAAGCCCAGAGATAAATCCACAAACCTATCGTCAGCTTATATTCAAGAAAGGAGGCAAGGATATACAATGGAAAAAAGACAACCTCTTTAACAAGTGGTGTTGGGAAAACTGGTCAACCACTTGTAAAAGAATGAAACTAGAACACTTTCTAATACCAGACACAAAAATAAACTCAAAATGGATTAAAGATCTAAATGTAAGACCAGAAACTATAAAACTCCTAGAGGAGAACATAGGCAAAACACTCTCCGACATAAATCACAGCAGGATCCTCTATGACCCACATCCCAGAATATTGGAAATAAAAGCAAAAATAAGCAAATGGGACCTAATGAAACTTAAAAGCTTCTGCACAACAAAGGAAACTATAAGCAAGGTGAAAAGACAGCCCTCAGATTGGGAGAAAATAATAGCAAACGAAGCAACAGAAAAAGGATTAATTTCAAAAATATACAAGCAGCTCCTCCAACTCAACTCCAGAAAAATAAATGACCCAATCAAAAAATGGGCCAAAGAACTAAACAGACATTTCTCCAAGGAATACATACAGATGGCTAGAAAACAAATGAAAAGATGCTCACCATCACTCATTATCCGAGAAATGCAAATCAAAACCACAATGAGGTACCATTACATACCAGTCAGGATGGCTGCTATCCAAAAGTCTACAAGCAATAAATGCTGGAGAGGGTGTGGATAAAAGGGAACCCTCTTACACTGTTGGTGGGATTGCAAACTAGTACAGCCACTATGGAAAACAGTGTGGAGATTTCTTAAAAAACTGGAAATAAAACTGCCATATGACCCAGCGATCCCACTTCTGGGCATACACACCAAGGAAACCAGGTCTGAAAGAAACACGTGCACCCTAATGTTCATCGCAGCACTGTTTATCAAAGCCAGGACATGGAAGCAACCTACATGCCCATCAGCAGACGAATGGATAAGGAAGCCATGGTACATATACATCATGGAATATTACTCAGCCATTAAGAAGAATTCATTTGAATCAGTTCTAATGAGATGGATGAAACTGGAGCCCATTATACAGAGTGAAGTAATCCAGAAAGATAAAGACCACTACAGTATACTAACACATATATATGGAATTTAGAAAGATGTTAATGATAACTCTATATGCAAAACAGAAAAGGAGACACAGATGTATAGAACAGACTTTTGGACTCTGTGGGAGAAGGCGAGGGTGGGATGTTTCAAGAGAACAGAATCGAAACATGTGTATTATCTAGGGTGAAACAGATCACCAGCCCAGGTTGGATGCATGAGACAAGTGCTCAGGCCTGGTGCACAGGGAAGACCCAGAGGGATCGGGTGGAGGGGGAGGTGGGAGGGGGGATTGGGATGGGGAACACATGTAAATCCATGGCTGATTAATTTCAATGTGTGACAAAACCGACTACAATATTGTAAAGTAATTAGCCTCCAACTAATAAAAAAAATAAAAAAAAAAAAAAGAAAAGGGCCTGGGCCCCGCCCCCTCGGGCCTTTGATGGCTTTCCCACAGCACCACCCCCGAACACACAAGCTCCTCATTGGCTGAGGCGTCCGAGGGCGTGCTCACTCCCACTCCCGACATCCCACCACCGACACTTTTCTCGGGGAATTTCCCAGGACGAAGCCCCGCACGCACTTCCGATCTGGCCCTGGACCAAAGGGCTCAGGATGCAAATGATTCGGGGGGCCTCTGGCCTTCCAGACTTGCCTGCTAGAGAGTCACTGCAGGGCTTCCAAGTTCAGCACACACGTGCGGGCTGGGGAGCACTTCCCTGGGCTCACCCTTCAGATCCTAACACACTTGTGGAAACATATGTCTGCCCACCTACCCTCTCCCCTTGAGGGTTCTCCCCACACCAGACCCCTGCCTGAGGACAACCCCTCCCCAGACAACAATAAACCCTTGCCTCAACTTTGCCCTCGACTGAAGTCCACTCCAATTTCCATGCTTTCTCACTAGCCACTCTTCTAGCGTTCAGGGTCCTAGCACCAAAAGATGCCCCAAGTGTGGCTCATATGCTTTTCTCCCTTCGGGGCCGTTGATCATGGTCCAATGCAAACTCCTTCAGAAAGCCATAGGCTCACTGCAACCTTGGACTCATTCCTTCAGCTCCCTTTCAATCTTAGTTGTCTTTTTCTTTCTTTCTTCTTCTTCTTTTTTATTGCGTGTGTGTTTTCGTTCATTTTTTAATTTTTTTTCTTTTGTATTTTCTGTTCATTTTATTATATGTTTTTTGCTTGTTTTCATCCTCTTTTCTACTTTAATTACACTAGTTAACTTTGAGAGTCATCTTTCCAATTTAGGGGCTCAAAATGCACTATAACTTAAGGTATAAGGAGAATTCCCTCCTGGAGGAGGATGACTTAGTTTCCTTCTTGGTGTGTGACATGTATGTTTGTTTGCCCTCCCGACCTGGATACTATGCTTGGGACGTTCCACAGTCCATGGGTTGCCCATAGCTGACGTGTTGATTCCGTTGATCATTACTAGGAAAAGACAGCCCTGACCCCGCTTTCTTCCTTAGCCTATTGCACCCCGCCCACATCCGGCTGCCCCATCCCATCCCAGGACTCTACTGCTTTGTGCTTTATGACGCACATGCTCACAACCTTGCTGTCCTTTTGCCTCCTTCCCATGGCACAGAGAAGCAAGATCAGCCAGTATTTGTCTCTCTTTGCCCGGATCTCCCCCAGTCTCAGGTGACATTTCCTTTCCCTCTGCCACACCATTCCAATCACCATTCTCCTTCTTTTCCTTCTTCTCTTTCTTCACCTTCTTCTCCTTCTCCTTCTCCTTCTTCTTCTTATTCAGAGAGTGTGGATGGGGCAAGCAGTAAGTCCATTTGAGGCGATGGGCCAGAGGAAGATTGGTGGTGATAACCAGGGTGGCCTGTGGGTGGGTCGACTTCCTCATCCAGGGCACCCTTGTTCATGTTCTTATGGGAAGATCCTGCTCACCATTCTTTTTCCTCTATTTGTGTGGAGGACATGGTGCATTGTAGGTAACTGTGAGGGGGGAAAATGCCAGTGGAATGTTCTCTATTCCTTGCAAGCCAACTAGCACGGTCAGGAGCCACAGCTGTCCCTCTAGGTCTGAGATGCTAAATCACAAACTCCAGGTCCACCGTTTGATGGAGGGTTTTGGGTTTGAAGCCGGCAACCAAGAAAAAGAAATAAATCTCAAAGGGGATCGATAAGGGTCCTCGGGCGCCACTCCACCAGGTCCCGGGATCACGAGGTAGGTGGGAAAGCAGCTAGGAGAGGACAGTTTCCCCACCGCCCCAGACACTTCAGAGGCTGGCCGTGACTCATCGCATCCAGCGGCGTTTGTCCGGGGCCAAGCTGGATGACACAACTGACTGACACATAGAATGGACAGAGTCGGATGTCCAGTCGTTTTGCTCTCACAATCTAGGACAGGCTTGGGTCTTTCCTCAGTGCGGGGAGGACCTTTGCTTTGAGAAAGGAATGGTTGCATGACCCATCTCCACTTAGGTACCTGTGCCATGCTGGTGGAGAAGTTTCCTTGGGACTCGTTGGGTTACCTTTCTCCCCTTGGCCTTCGTGTTGGTGCCAGTGGTGCTGGTGGTGGTGCTTGGGGCACAGTGAATCGCTTCTCCCATTTGGCACTTGGAGGTTCTGCAGCATACTCCTTGCACCGGAAATGGAGCCCCAGGCAACTCTGCGCACGAGCATCCCGCCGGTGACAACACATCCCCGCGTCATTCCTGCCAGAGGTCCCTTTGCCAAGTAGCTCTACGCCTCCCAAGGACATTCCACCCAGAGAGCCTGGTCACCCATCTTCTCCCCGGATGCTGCTCAATGTTTCGAGCGTTTTCGAGAGCCTGACCAGCTAGAAGGAGACGATTCACGGACCTGCACCCGCGCCTCCCTGCCCCACGCAGGCCTCTGGAGATCGTCTCCTTGCTCAGCCAGCTGTGGGTGTATTGGGAGGGGTCTCCCTGCCGCGTCCCTCACCAGAGGCCAGTGGTGTGACCAGAGAATGCAGACGGGGAAAGAAAGGCAAACCCACACCCAAAGTCCCATCCAAAGAGAACTGTCCTACCCCCGCAGAAGTGCGAGGGCCTCAGACCGTGCTCAGACCAGCTCACGCACCCCATCCTCTCCAGTAACTTCTCAGCAGAGCCAGCCCTCGAGAGCTCGGCAGCTCGGCATGATCCAGGTGAACAGCGTGGCCTCCGGTACAGTGCAGGCCCCGCCTTTTTCCAGGAGGCTCTACCAGCCACACCGCCGAGAGGAACTCGCTCCTCACCGGAACTCTTGGTGGGTCACACAGGGCGTGCCACACGCAGAGTGTGCCTGGCCTTCTGCAGGCATGTGCCTCCGAGCCTACCTACTGCCACAGCCCCACAGATGGCTTTGGCTTCTTGTTCTTCCTCTTGGAAGCGGGCCCTCCCGCTGGAACAAGGGCCGTGGCCAACGCTTGCCCGGCCCGGAAATGGGCTGTCCGAGCTGGGATGCTCGAGCCGGTCGGATCCTCTTCAGGCAGCTTGCCGTTTCTCCCTCCTCCGTGTTTGGACTGGTGAATCACGACTGCACCGGCAGGCAGGGCTGACTGGATCTTCTGGAGGTCGAAGGCCGACTTCGGCCGGTTGTGCTCTTGGAGGCGTCTTCACTGCTCTAAGCTGATTCATTCCACCTCTATGACCCCCAGGGACACCTCGGACCCAGCGGCTCTGACGCTGGCGTTTCCCGCAGGCTCCCTGGGGCCAGCGGGGTCAGGCTCCCCGGGGTGTGTGGGGTCAGCCGTGAGGATGGCTGCAGACCCTCCCCCAGCACCCCCTTCCCACGCACCCTCCCGGGAGGAGAAGAGGACGTAGGCGCTCTGGCTCAGGGCAGCACTCTCGTCACAGGCGGTCACCTGGGCATCGTCCATCTTATACCACTGGCCGTTGCCCCCTCGCACGTAAGAAAAGTAGTGTCCTCACTCACTACTCCACCCGGAGTGCACCAGCATGGTTTAGAGCACATAGCCCAGTGACCCTGCCTTCCGCTCAGACGTGTACGGCTGCACGTCAAAGCACTGGGGATAGCGCACTTCTTGAGCCCTTTTGGCCCCGCTCACCTGTGTGAACCGCTTCAGCACCAGCACCAGGAACTGGGACCTGCTGTGCAAAGTCAACCTCTTGGTGGCAGGCAGCTTCCGGAGACAAACGCCCCAGTCATAGGCATTTTCAGCATCCAGCTTCTCGGGCTTCACCAGCTCTCTCAGAGCTTGCTCCACACTCTGAGCCTCCGTGATATCCAGGCTGATGTCCAGATAAGGGTGGAACGTGTCCGAAACACCGAGGCAGTGGAGACACTGGATCTGAGACCTCCATGTCCCGCCAAAGATCTGACGCATGAGGGTGGTGTCCTCGGAGGGAAGGCCCCATGGCTGGGATGCACTCAAGCACCCTTGCTGCATGGTATTCAGAGTGAACATCAGAAACTCGTGGCGATCTTCCTGCTGGTGTCTGTGGAAGCCCGCCAGCAGGTGCTTGCGGGGCCGGATCACCTTCCCCGGGTGAAGGAGGGCTCGGGTGACGAGATCTCACATGGCACAGAGCATGCACGAGGTGCGGGACAGACAGAGGGTGGTGTGCTGCTGGGACACCATCCAGCTGGCCCAGGGCGGCCTGTGGCTCAGACACTGCAGTGCTGCATTCACATAGCAGGTGTTCTCCAGATTCTGAAGCCCAGCCCCGACCCCCCACGGCCCCCTCCAACTCAGGGCGACTTGGTTGCCAGGCGCCAGCCCTGCTGACCCAGGAGACAAGTCACCCCGCTGGGGCCGCCCAACCGACAGCAACAGCCCCGCAGGGACAGAGGGTCCCCGAAGGGCATCCGCACCAGCGGCGCTGGGCTGACACCCTTGCCCTCTGGGTAAGACGTTGAAAGGAGACGGACACGCACCAACCCCATGCACAGAAGCAGCCCCCGGGTCTCAGCAAACAAGGCCCACGAGTGTTTCCATCTCCTACCTGCAGGTGCAGGAGGACGCCTCCTTCCCTGGGAAGGTGCTTCTCCGAAAAAGGGCCTGCGCCCAGCCCCCTCGGGTCTTTGATGGCTTTCCCACAGCCCAACCCTCCCCACACACAAGCTCCTCATTGGCTGAGGCGTCCGAGGGCATGCTCACCGACACTTTTCTCGGGGAATTCCCCATGACGAAGCCCCGCACGCACTTCCGATCTGGCCCTGGACCAAAGGGCTCAGGATGCAAATGATTCGGGGGGCCTCTGGCCTTCCAGACATGCCTGCTAGAGAGTCACTGCAGGGCTTCCAAGTTCAGCACACACGTGCGGGCTGGGGAGCACTTCCGGGGGCTCACCCTTCAGATCCTAACACACTTGTGGAAACATATGTCTGCCCCCCGACCCTCTCCCCTTGAGGGGTCTCAACAACCCAGACCCCTTCCTGAGGGCAGCCCCTCCCCGGACAACAATAAACCCTTGCCTCAACTTTGCCTTCGACTGAGTTCCACTCCAAGTTCGATGCTATCTCACTAGCCACTCTGCTAGCGTTCAGTGTCCTAGCACCAAAAGATGCTGCGAGTGTGGCTCATATGCTTTTCTCCCTTCAGGGCCGTTGATCATGGTCCAATGCAAACTCCTTCAGAAAGCCATAGAGTTGTTGCAGCTTTGGATTCATTTCTTCAGTTTCTTTTCAATCATAATTGTCTTTTTCTTTCTTTTTTGTTTTCTTTTCTTTCTTTCCTTTTTTTTCTTTTTCTTTTTCTTTTTTTCTTTTTTCATTTCTTAATTTTTTTCATTTTCTGTTCATTTTTTAATTTTTTTAGACTACCAGTTCTTATCCTCTAAGATGGTGTTAGAAATGTTAAAATGTATCACTTGCTCCCTGTGTCCCCTGAACCAAAGCATGTTAT
>SNSB01087910.1:0-13426 GCA_012922965.1 Capreolus pygargus | reverse complement strand
GAGCAGGAGGCAAATGGCCAACAAGCCCTTGCTGGCTGAGGCCCCAGGCAGCACCTGGCCCCCAGAACTCCCCGCAGGTGGGGGTGAGCCCCAGGCTGGGCTTCAGGGAGGCCTGCAGAGCCCTGGGCCCAGACCCCGCCTCCCACCCTGTCCCCCGAGGCGCTGTCAAGTCCAGCCCCCGGGATGCAGGTCTGGAGGCAGTGACTGGCCTCAGGGTTGGTGAGGGTCTCCTGCAGCCTCTCAGCGCACCAGTGGACTGCCCCTGGAGAGGGGCGGTCAGGGGCTTGACCAGTGGACCACAGGCACCACTCAGGCCTGGGGCCACAGCGCAGCTCCCAGAACCTGGCCGCACGTGCCTGGACGCTGACCCCGTTCCCCATCACGGACCCAGAACAACTTCCCCTGTCTCTGCGATGCCCTGCAGGGAGCAGGCGAGGGGCCACTTCATCGTGTTGTGCGGTCCCCACTCTGCCTTACCTCCCTCTGGGCCCTCCAGTGCCCTCTGCCCCCATGCTGACTCTGGGGACACCTCCTCCAGGAAGGCCCTCTTGACTCCCCTGCCCTTGGTGCCTCTGATTCTGGGCGGCTACATCTCAGAGCCCCTGACAGTGGACGGCCTAGACCTCATGTCTCAATCTCAGGGACGCGTGATCCCGAGGGCAGGGGCCATGATCAGACTCATTTCCGTGTCTGCAAGGAGTCATGAGATTCCATACATTTTTTTGTTTAATTTGCCCAGTTTTGTCAAGAAAAAAAGAACTATTATCCTGTACCAGTAGTCCCGGTTGAGTTGGCTGCCTGAGATCCTCTCTGGAAGGGAAAACAGACTGTACCTTCTCGGTCTCTGCCGACTACACAACTCAGATGATATAATTAACTTCCCAGCCTCGGAGAGGCTTTGATTTGAGTCCAATTTTGTTATCTTTCAGAATTTCCTCTCAGGTTTTTCTTTAATTCCTCAGCTTCCTTCAAAAATAGCACCAAGACCATGTCTTGACAGGAGATGTATCATCGACACCCCTGTTATGCCTTGGATTACACTGAACCATTTTCTTGGCACAGATGCGCCCACCCCACCCCCCACCACAGCCCATCCAGCCAGGCTGACGCTTCTCAGATGGAGATGAAGAGTCTTCTCAGCTCAAGTGTTTGTCAGACGCAAGTCATCTCCGCAAGAGGGGAGCCTACCGTGCCGGCCTGGGTGCTTCTGTCCTCTTGAAACACTTGTTTGCAGGGACACCGTGGGAAGAAGCCATGCAACTTTGCTGTTTGCTGATGGCTGCGTGTGCCTTCCCATCAGCGCAGACCCCCTCCAGCTGCTCCGGTCCTGCAGCCTCTCCTCTGGAACCACAAACAGCAGACTCAGAGGACGGGCGGGTGCTTGCAGAACCCGCAGTCCATGTTGGTCCAGAACACGCCAGCGCACACTCACAGCGCATCTGAGCCCCAGGGGCAGCCCCTCGGGGATGCGGACCCCACTCCCAAGTCTTGGTGGCACTCGGGACCTGCTTGCGGGCCATGGGACCATCCCTGTCACGATGCTCACTCTAGGTCATGAGCCAAGACCTAAAACCATCATCTGAGACAGCGTGAGGGATCTTGGGGGGCTCTTCCGTCTTGCGGGTGTTTCCATGATCCATTGATCCCTCTGTCTGGCAACCATGTCAGCATCCTGACGTTGCATCGCTCCCCGACCCCATCCATCAGTGAGTCTTCTCTGTTTCGCCTCCTTCACGCCTCCCAACAACAGTGACTCCTCTCCATCTCCACGCTTAGCACTGGCCCAAGCCACCTTCCTCTCTCCTCTGGGACAGAGCAAAAGCTCCACCTGTTTGACCCTTTGCAACCAGTCCGCCTTGGAGGACGGAACCACCATCTCCCTGCTGCTCAGACCAGAAGCTGATTAAATAGACTCCCTTCCTTCCCTGGTCCTGCCGATTTTGCCTCCCAACTGCTCCTCAACTTGATCATCCCTCCCTGGTGGTGATCGTGATCCACAGTGACTCTGCCCACACCAGCGCCCACTGGTCTCCATCCCTCATGTTTCGCCTCCTCAGTGACTTTCTACCATGGAAATGTGTATTTCATCGTCCCCAGGGGACCCTCCGTGACCCCTCCAGCCACAGCCTGCGGGCGTGAGATGCCCAACCGCCCTGTCCTGGCCTTTGCACCTTCGCTCAGGTGCTGCTTGCCTGCCGATGGCCTGGCTCCTCCTGTCTTCACGCCCGTGTGCCTCAGCTCCCCCTGCTCCTGCAGGGAGACCTCCCCGACCTGGGCATCTTCATGCGTGCTCCTGGGGCACTGCTGGGCCACTCATGACACTCATGCTTTGCTTCCTCCACTGAGCCGGGATCTGGGAAATGAGAATTGAAGACACAAAAGTGTAAAATGCAAACTGTATATGAAATGAAGATCACCAGTAAAAGACGAAAAATAGGCCAAGCGTTCCATTCATGGAGAATCTGGACAGGGGTAGTAATCGCACACAGATGAGAGCGTTGTCCAGAAGAAAGTAACGCATCAACCCGCTCCTGGCAGTGGTCACTGGGACAGGAAACACGGCCTCAGGGCAGAGAGGGGCTTCTGCTTCTGTGTCTCGCCTGTGGGTGCAGGTGTTCACGGGCATGAGCACCCCATGCGGGTCCGATGATAGGCAGGTGGCCACTTCACATCATGCTTGGTGGGGAGGCTTGGTGGAGGTAAAGTTCTAGAACATTCATACCTTTTGCCTGAGTCATTTTACCCCAGTAATAAATACTAAGGTTATAACTCTAGAGCCAGCTTAGTCTTTATTCAAAGCTCTATTTAAAGTATAAAAATTGAAATAACCTAAATATCCACAAAATATAGAAAGGTGATGTGGTGTAAACACTTGATTCTGTTTCTCAGGGAGAGGACACTTATCTTTTATTTGACTTTTGCTTCCAATACCTGTAACTCTGATGGGATTCTCTCCTGTGGGTCTTGGTGGGACAAAGTCCTCCCCTTCCCCCCATCATGTAGAAGGGAGAACCCCAATTTCCCATCCTTTGCAACTGAACAAAGCTGTGGCTCATGCCTGTGGAGAGTGATACGGTGGGAGACAAAGTTCTCAAGATCAGGGACATGTTTAAAGGATCATATATTTCGACCAAGTTAAGTTTGTCCCAGGAATGAAAGATTGGTTTAATATTTTAAAAAATCAACCCATGTAATTCACTACCTTAACAGAATAAAAAGGAAAACCAAAGATCGTACTGAAAAGTTGAAAGTGAAGTCGCTCAGTCGTGTCCGACTCTTTGCGACCCCGTGGACTGTAGCCTACCAGGCTCCTTCCTCCATGAGATTCTCCAGGCAAGAATACTGGAGTGGGTAGCCATTTCCTTCTCCAAAAGACTGTGCTAGTATTTCATAAAAACTTGCTCAGTGAAATTCAGTCTATACATGACAAAAAATAGGAACAAACTAGAAAGAGAACTTCTTTAATATCACAAACCGCAGCTAATAAAAAATCAGCTGCAGGGATTATGAAAATGAAAGTGAAGTCGCTCAGTCTTGTCCAACTCTTTGTGACCCCACGCATTATACAGTCCATGGGGTTCTCCAGGCCAGAATATGGGAGTGGTTAGCCGTTCCCCTCTCCAGGGGATCTTCCCAACCCAGAGATCGAAGCCAGGTCTCCCGCATTGCAGGCAGATTCTTTACCAGCTGAGCCACAGGGGAAGACCAAGAATCCTGGAGTGGGTAGCCTATCCCTTCTCCAGGGAATCTTCCTGACCCAGGAATCGAACCAGGGTCTCCTGTATTGCAGGCGGATTGTTCACCAACTGAGCCCCCAGGGAAGCCCACTTGCTGGTCAAACACGAAAGATTTCCCCCTCAAATCAGGCTTGAGAATCAATGTTCCACCATCACCACTTACGTTTAGATGCTGTCCTGTTACAAACAGGCTAGCGAAGGACAAGGCGCTACTGCAGAGCGCAGGGAGCTATGAATATATTCAACTTCCTGCGATAAACGTGATGGGAAAGAACACGAGAGAGAGTGTGTGTTCATGAATAACTGAGTCCTGAGTTTCTCCAAGTCATTGCTTTAGAGTAGAGATGAGCACAACATTGTAAGTCAACTACACTTCAATAAAATAAATCTAAAATAACATAATAATAATAATAATAAACATTGTCCTGGAGATCCTCAACAGTGCAAGTAAAAGAAAGAAATACATACATATTGAAAATAAGGAAATGCAAGCATCTTTATTTGTCGATAACATGATTATGTACAAGAAGAAACTAAAGGAATCTACAAACAAATCATTAGAATTAACTAGTAAATTTAGCAAAGTGCATATAATATTTCCATATGATAGTAACAAGTAATTAAGCACTGAATTTTTAAAATACCGTGGGCAACCAGGACTAAGGGTGCGACAGACGACACCTGTGGGTCCCCTGACGCCAACAAACCTCAGGACACCACAGAAGAAGCAAACATCTTTGTTTCATAGGATTTGATCCCTTTGAAGAGGACGAATCTTGTTTCTACCTCACACTGTTGATATAAAGGACCGATTTCCTAAACATAAAAGCAAAATCTATCCATTTTTCAGAAGAAAACTTACAGGATATTGTTATGACCTTTCGTAGGCAACAGTTTCTTAACAGACACTGAAATTCTGTGTCCTGGAAATCCTCAACAGAGAAAGAAAAGAGAAAGATGCATAGAAATTGAAATAAAGGAAGTAAAAATATCTTTATTTGTAGGTAATGTGATCATGCAAGTTTCTTTGTAGTTGATAAACTGGACTTTATTTTTTAAAAAGAACTCTGTTCCTCTCATTAAAAATGTGAACCTTCTCCCACAAGCTCTGGATAGATTTTCAGTCTACTCAGGATGAAGGGAATACACTCACACCATTCAAAGGAAGCCTGCACGTCTGTATGAAAAGACAGTCCATTTGAAATTACAGACAAAAGGCCCTACAAGCTCTTCAGAAAGGAAGATGTCCACACAGTTGAGGCGCATACAGCCAGGTGCTCAGAATTAATACCAATCAGAAAAATTAGAATCATGAGTCCTTCATGAGAATGGCTCGATGACAAGGACAGGGAACGCTGACAAGGTTGTGGAGGCGCGGGGATCCCTCCCCCCCTTTAGCTTTTGGTAGCCATGCATTCCTTTTCTACATCTGTGGGTCTGTTTCTGCTTTGTCGGTAAGTTCATCTTTTGGATTCCACACGCAGTATGCCTTTGACTCCCCTCCCTGCTCGAATGGGCTGCAGCTGCTGTCAGGCGCCGCGTGATCATCTCTAGAACCATTCATGTTGCTGCAAATGGCATTATTCTGCTCTTTTCCTGGCTGAGTGATATTCCATTGTATATATACCACATCTTCTTTATCCATTCATCTGTCGATGGACGTTTGAATGGCTTCCATGCCTTTGATATTGTAAAAATGCTGCAATGAACATGGGGTGCAAAAACATATTTTGATTTTAAAAAGAGATAGTAGACTGTAAATGGATGAAAATATTTTTCATTGCAGAAGGTACATGTCAAACATGACTTAAAAGTTAATTGTGACATTAATTGAATTAGGGAAATGTTGTCTTCTATTTCTCTACATCTTCAAATTTTGTTTTTTGCCCAATTTTCCTTTAATGATTTCAGTTTGCAATAAAAAAGTCCCCTGCCTTTCAAAAACTCACCTTAACTTCAAAATTAAGAAAAAAGAGTTCAGGTCAGTCTCAGTCATGTCTGACTGTTTGCAACCCCATGGACTGCAGCATGCCAGGCTTCCCCATCCTTCACACCAACTCCTGGAGTTTATCCAAACTCATGTTCATCAAGTTGGTGATGCCATCCAACCGTCTCATCCTCTGTCATCCCCTTCTCCTCCCGCCTTCAATCTTTCGCAGCATCAGGGTCTTTTCAAATGAGTCAGCTCTTCACATCAGGTGGCCAAAGTATTGGAGTTTCAGCTTCAACATCAGTCCTTCCAGTGAATATTCAGAACTGATTTCCTTTATGATGAACTGGTTGGATCTCTTTGCAGTCCAAGAAACTCTCAAGGGTCTTCTCCAACATCACAGTTCAAAAGCAACTGCTCTTCGGCGCTCAGCTTTCTTCACAGTCCTACTCTCACATCCATACATGACCACTGGAAAAATCGTAGCCTTGAGCAGACGGACCTTTGTTGGCACAATAATGTCTCTGCTTTTTAATATGCTGTCTAGTTTGGTCATAGCTTTTCTTCCAAAGAGCGAGCGTCTTTTAATTTCATGGCTGTAGTCACCATCTGCAGTGGTTTTTAGCCCAAGAAAATAAAGTCTGTCACTGTTTCCATTGTTTCCCCATATATTTGTCATGAAGTGATGGGACTGGATGCCATGATCTTAGTTTTCTGAATGTTGAGTTTTAAGCCAACTTTTTCCATCTCCTCTTTCACTCTCATCAAGAGGCTCTTTAGTTCTTCACTTTCTGCCATAAGGGTGGTGTCATCTGCATATCTGAGGTTATTGATATTTCTCCCGCCTATCTTGATTCCAGCTTGTGCTTCTTCCAGCCCAGCGTTTCTCATGATGTACTCTGCATATAAGTTAAATAAGCAGGGTGACGATATGCAGCCTTGATGTACTCCTTTCCCAATTTGGAACCAGTCTGTTGTTCCATGTCCAATTCTAACTGTTGCTTCTTGAACTGCATACCATATATATGCATATGTTTATATGAGTTGATACCTTTTAATCAAGAACTATTTTCATATTTATGTTTTGAAAAATCAAATTCAATTAAGATAAGTGTGATACAGGTGCACACGTGTCTCCTAAACACGCACTTTCAGAGCAGGTCACCTTGTTAAACAGACGTACACTGGTTTTGCACGCTGCGTGAGGAACCTCCGCAAACACAGTGACTTCATTAGCACACTTACTGCCCACGACTTCCTAGGTCACAAGGCCGGGGTCTCTGCTGGGGTCTTACGAGGCTGAAGGCGATGAGTCAGCAGGCTGTGGTCCACCTGGAACCTGGGATCTGCTTCCGGATCCTGTCAGGGATGGCAGAGCTCAGCTCCTTGTGAATATAGCGCCCGGTCCCTTCTCTGGTGCTGGCTGTGGGCCAGGGTTTGCTTGCTCAGGGCCTGGCCGTAGGCCTCCCTCCCTTCGTGGGCCTGCTGAGCATCTGCGGCTTTATCTTCTTTTAAGTGGCCACCTGATCAGGCCAACCCAGGTCACCTCCCTTTGATCAACTCAAGTCAGCTTGTCAGAAACCAATCACTGGGGGGACCCCGCACGATATTCTGGCCCTCCCCTCACACACACGCGCGCGCGCGCACACACACACACAGACACACACACACGGGAAGAGATGATTCAAACGGTGTACACTGGGGGCAGGGATGGGACCTTGGGCATCATCTACAACTTCGTCTGGTGTAGCTGTTATGCTAAAATCTGCTGCTTTCCTACCTGTATACTTACAAAGTAGCAAAGCTTTTACAAAATACCTGCATCAAAAACAAGGGTGTTGGATAATTACAGCTCTGCTGGGTTCCTTGTACGGGCAAGCTGAGAACGCAGGGGCCTTTGTCCATCTGCTGACTTAACCATTGTCATGCTAGGCCCCTCAGGAGCTGGCCTGGGGTCCACACTGGGCGCCTGAAGGCAGCTGCCGCCCATTTGATCAGAGAGAGCTCACCCAGAGGAAGGATGCCGGACCAGGGTCGGGCGCCCGAGAGTCCTGGTGGAGAGCGGGTGAGGGACAGAGGTGGGGAGGGCAGGAGCTGACCTCTGTGGTTTGGGCAGGTCCCCTGGGATGAGGGCCTGGGGGCAGAGGTGGCCTCTGGGCAGAGGGAAACCATGGAGCCAGCCTTCGGGGACACAAGCGTGGCCGGGGTGTGAGGGGTGTCTGGGCAGGACACTGTGAGCCCCATCCAGGGAAAGGTGAGTGAGGGGCTGGGTGTCCTCAGCATCGTGAGCTTGGACACCAGGGGCTCAGCAGACAGGATTCCAGAGGGACCCCAGAGCTGGGGACACAGGGCGGGTGTGGTATCTCAGGCCCGGACCCCAGCTCGGAGGAAGCTAGGGGGCGAGGTCCCCATTCCTGACCCACTTTGTCCCTTCAGCCCCCAGAAGCTGAGGCCTGAGGAAGGGAGGGCCCCGGGGGAACAAGTTTGGGGGGGCTGGCTGTGGGGGGTCATCCTGACCGTGCCTGGATATCCAGGGACCCAAGCAGGTCAGAAGCACGTCCTCGTGGACAGGAGCTCACGGCGAGATGGGGACTTGATTTAGAAATGGAAAGCAGACCTCAAGAAGCAGGAGAAAATGGCCCATTCCTGCTGCCATAGTAACAAAGATGGGCAGAGGGAGGGGAGCCAGGAGGAGCGTCCGAGGCTGGAGGCAATTACCTGTGGTCTGCATCTTGTCTCTGAAGACCCCAGAGCTCCTGCCGATGGTTTTCACCCAGCCCTGTCTGGCTGGAGGGGGCAGGGCGGCTCTGAGCATCCTCTGAGCACCTCCCCCCAGGCCGGCCTGCGACGGTGCAGCCCCATTCTGGGCCACGCAGGTGACCAGCTCTGCCCCCGCTGTGCCAGCCCCTCCATCCCGGCAGGGGAACCCCATCTGCATCTGCTGACCTGGGGGCAAGTGCCAGGCATGCTCCTGCTTCCTGGGATCCCCTGCCGCGGGAACAGCTCTGTGTCCCTCCCAGGGCCAATGCTCGCGTCCAGGGCCGCGTCAGGGGACGGGCCTCCTGCAGCCCCAGTGGGGACTGGAGGGAAGCTCCTTTCTACAGGGAAATCCACACACTCTGATCAGGTCGCAAAACTAGAGTCAGTCATCCACCAGCCAGAGCATGGGCGCCCAGGGCCCCAGGCCCTGAGGAAGGCCCGGCTTCCAGGCAGGGGGGGCGGTCAGCTCTGTGAAGAACGGTGACCTCAGGGTCGAGCTGGGGGCCCCGCCTGGAAGGGTCAGGGATGCATCTGAAGGTGAGGTGGGGTCAGCCAGGGTGTGCAAGTCTGCAGCACGCAGACACGCAGCACCCAGACTGCGAGGCGGGCAGAGCTGGCACCTCGTGGAGAGAACTCGTCGGCCAGGCCCAGGGCTGCACACGCCCACCGGAGAGCAGGGTCCAGGCAGGGGGTGTGCAGGCGCGGGGGTCTTTCCACTCTGCTGGGCAGGCAGGAACCGGCGCCAGCACTTGGGGCGACTCTCAGGCCTCTCTGCTACCCCAACGTGCACACACATTTTGTGGCCGGTACGCAGAGGCCTGAGCTATAGAGCTGCTTCCCTCGTGGCTCAGACGGTAAAGCGCCTGCCTGCGACGCAGGAGACCCAGATTCCAGGCCTAAGAACACACCCAAGTAAGGGCTGGCCAGAGAGGCATAGTACAAAAGATGGGCCCCTCAAACACACATGCAAACAAAGAGGAATCTTTAAAAGAAGAAGAAAAGGAAATCAAGGAGGGCTGGCAGCTTTGGGGCTCCAGCAGGACTCGGCGTCAGGGCGTCCCCAGGTCCCCCTGTGAGTCAGAGCATCTGAGACGCGCCCTGGCGCTGAGCCCTGGTCGCCTGAGCCCCTGGACATCCAGGTCTTGGTGACAGACACTGCGTCTCTACCAAGAGCTCACAGCTGAAGACAGGAAACCGTCCCGAGGCCAGGGCCAGGGCCCCCCGCCAGCAGGCAGGGGAGGCAGTGGGAGACCCTGTGTCCACGCGGGCCCTGGACGACCCTCCCCAGGGCGGAGCAGGCTGAGCGCCCTCGTGGATCCAGCCCCGCCGTGGGGCTGGGGGTCAAGCAGGGCTGCTGCGGTGACTCCCACGGGCACCCCCACCCAGGCCGGGCCAGGTCCATGTCCCAGCAGGAGGGGCGGAGCCCGAGGCCTGGGCGCGGGAGGACAAAGGTGCCTGGTCCCAGGTCACATGATCATGTGACATGGCCTTGAGGAGGCAGCATCCCCCTGGGGAGGAGGGAGGTCAGGAGTACGGGCGGCAGAACGCGTCCCCCAGCTCTCCTGAGAACAACCGCGGCGGGAAAGGTGGGGTCCGCCTCTGCTGGGCTGGCTCTGGCCTGGCCACCCCATCATTAAAGCTCAAAACTCCAGGCCCCTGGGCAGTTCTCAGAGCTATCTATGCAGCATCGGGCAGCCAACACGGGGGACAGGGCCGCCTCCCAGGCTGGGGTCGGGGTCCTGGGACACAGCGGGGCAGGGTCACTTCCCCCCGCGGGTGGAGAAAGCTGCATCCGGCCCGAGGGCCGTCCTCCTCCAGCCCGGCTCTTCCTGGCTTGTTCTTTAGCTTCGGGGACAGGACCGACCTCCCTGAGATGCCTGGATGGCACGGTGCCCGCGGCCCTGTCCTGCCCCGCCCGAGCACTCTCCCAGCTCGCCAGGGACCACGGCAGGCGGCGGGGACGCGCACGGCAGCAAATGCAGATGTCAGGCGGCACGGAGCTAATTACCGGCAATGTGCAGGAGCAAATTGAGAAATGATGGATTTAATAAATCCCTACATTTTTTGTTTACACCAACAGCAATTTGGGTGCGGGGCGGGGGGCGGGGGGACGTGCTTGGCATGCAGAGTCGCACCTGCCTCCCTGCCTCCCCGCTGCCTGGTGCCTTGGGGCGAGCAGACGGGGGGCAAGTGGATAATTGCTTCCCTCTCCCCGTGTGTGCGGCCGTGGGGACCATTTTAAAGAGCAGGCCGTGGTGAATCCTGTTTAACCTCCGACGGCCATGCAGCGCTGAGGGAGGCCGCTCGGTACATAAGAAACCACCAGTGTCCAGGCCCCCCAGAGTCTCCCGGGGCCCAGCTCTGTCCAAGGAAGAAGCTGAGCCCCTTTAGGACGTGCGGGGAGACCCCTCATGTGTTACTGCTCTGAGTGCTGAACGAAGGGGACCACACGTCTGGGAAGACCCCCTCCAGCCCCGCCCCTCTCTCCATCCAACCGTGCGATGCTGGACACGGATGTGAAAAGTCTCCCATGTGCACTGCTGAGCCTCCAGCTGGGATGTGGAGAGAGGATCCCAGAGGGCAACTCCTGCCGAGGAGCGCCTGGCTGGCCAGGGAGAAAGTGCACAGAGGACTGTCCCCTGAGCCTCCTGAGGCGGCGAGTCAGGACTCCACCCGCCCCGCCGGGAGCCCGCACGCCCCGGGGCCGGCTGTGATCCGGGCCCTTCCCCCCAGGCTCCCCCTCTCTGGCTCCCACCAGAGCTCCTGATGTCAGGTGGGATGTCCAGGCCGTCCGTGTGACCTCTTGGTCTCGGGGGACTTTGCATGCGTCCCCCTCTACCTCCAGCCCCCGATCCACTTCCCCTGGGGGCACACAGAACCCCCACACACAGCCTGCCGGGTACAGACACTGTTTCACCCACAGGTGGTCCTCCTGTGCCGCCGGAGGGACCCGCAATCTCACCTCCAGCCTGTGAGGCAGGGGTGGAGCCGGGAGCCCACACTTCCCCTGGCCCCCGCCCTCTGCGGGGGGTGAGGGCCGGCAGGGCCGGGTAGCACTCGGGACGCAGGCCCCTGCTGAGAGCAGTAGCTCACCGCAATTTACAGCTTTATTTCCTGTTACAAACTCGGCGGAGATGATGAACTGGGCTGCAGAGCCCCACCAGGGACGCCACGCTGCAGGGTAGCCTTGCACGTCTTCCTGCTGGGCCTTGGCGTCCTGAGCAGCGGCCCCCAGTCCTGGGCCCTCGGGGGGCCTGGCTCCCCAGCACCGTCACCCGCCGCGCCCAGCCCGGGGCTCAGGGAACCTTTCCAGGACAACGAGGCACACGGCCTGTGCCGCCTCCATCCAGCCGTCCTTCTCTGACCCTCCCGGGCAGGGACTCCCACCCCCACATTTAGAGACAGGACACCCCGGAGTGTGAGGCTGGAAGCAGAGGCCCAGACGGGGAGGCCTCGTCTGGGATGTAACCGTGGTGGCGGTGGGGGCCGCTGGTCCCGTCTTTCCGCCGGCCCCAGGCCTGCACACAGGGTCAGCAGCAGCTGCTCGTCACAGTCCAGGATCAACACAGAGACCTTTAACCCTGGGCTTCCCAGGTGGCGCTGGCTGGAAAGAATCCACCTGCCAACGCAGGAGACATAACAACATGTACAGGTTCCATCCCTGGGTCAGGAGGATCCCCTGGAGGAGGAAACGGCAGCCCTCTCCCGTGGAGGGAGGAGCCGGGCGGGCTGCACTCCATGCGGTCAGAGACTCGGACACGGCAGGAGCTACTGAGCCCTGTCAACCCTGAAAGGTGAGACCAGCGCTTCCTGTGGGTCTCCTGGGAGCCAGGCACGGGGCACTGCGGGAACGGCGGGGAGTGGGGGCCGGCCACGCGGCGCCGCCCGAGTGGGGGCGGGAGGGGAACGGGGCCTTGGCCAGATCTGCAGGCAGACGGGGCGTGGGGGCCTCAGGGAGTGTCAGCACATCCTCTGGCCAAGGAGGCTTCGGTGTGGAACTAGGGGAGCCAGGGGGTGCGGGGAGAAGGTCTGAAGGGAGGAGAGGGTGGAGGGCAGCCTGGAGAGGAGGAGCCTGGGTGCCCGCAGACTCTTAGGGCCCGACACTGAGCCCCACTGGTGTGATTCGGCCTGGACCCCACATCCTGGGGGCACAGAGGGCCATCTGCCCAGTCAGCCCTGCTGCCTGAAGGTCGGCCGCGCGAGGGGACACGGGGCAGAGACAGCAGGGAGTAATGGGGCAACCCAACGCCGCTAGCTTCCTCCCCAGCTCTCCGCACACATCCTGCGGGGGCAGCTGGGAGGCTGGGCGGGACACGGGCTCCCTGGACTCACCTCCCTAACCAGCTCTGGCTTGTCACCCCAGGGGCCGCCGGCCTGGGAGGCTGCTCCCGAGCTCCGTGGCCTCGCTCCCCGAGGGCTCTGCCCACATGCCCGCTGCTGACCAAGTGAAACTGACCATGTGCTGCCAGCCCCCGACCCCTCCTCTCTCAGGCAGGGTCAGGTCATGGGGGAGGCCACTGGGGTACAGGGCACTTGGGAGTGGGCGGCTGGGCCCTGATCCCGACCCTAGGAGGACTGGTTCCCAGGTGCAGTGCCCAGTACAGCCCGGAACCTGGAGAGGGGACCAGGCCAGGGACACAGGCGGTGGGTCCGTGGCTCATGGGGCGGCCTCCGCCTCCTGCCCTCGGCGTCCGCTCTCACAGATCTGGAAACTGTGGTCGAAACCTGGAGCAAGGAAGGGTCACAGGCCCCGCGAGGCCGACCCCAGGCTGAGCTCCTCGGCCGAGCCCACCGCAGGTCCTCACACCCCCACCCACCCGTGCCGTCAGGAGCAGAGCCATCCATCTGAGTTTTAATTTGGAAATTAGACAGTGCTCACATTCCATTATGTGGCAGAATGAGTCGCCTAAGCCAGGGAGCAGGGTGAGCTATGGCTTCATTAATCAGGGGAGACAGCAGTGGGGGCCGGAAAGCCAGAGAGGTCACCAGAGGGGTGGCC
>SNSB01087877.1:0-14290 GCA_012922965.1 Capreolus pygargus | reverse complement strand
GTCCAGTTCTAACTGTTGCTTCTTGACCTGCATACGGATTTCTCAGAGGGCAGGTCAGAAGGTCTGGTATTCCCATCTCTTGAAGAATGTTCCACAGTTTGTTGTGATACACAGTCAAAGACTTTGGCATAGTCAATAAAGCAAAAGTAGATGTTTTTCTGGAACTCTCTTGCTTTTTTGATGATCCAGCAGATGTTGGCAATTTGATCTCTGGTTCTTCTGCCTTTTCTAAAACCAGCTTGAACATCTGGAAGTTCACGGTTCACATACTGTTGAAGCCTGGCTTGGAGAATTTTGAGCATTATTTAGCTAGCATGTGAGATGAGTGCAATTGTGAGGTAGTCTGAACATTCTTTGGCATTGCCTTTCTTTGGGATTGGAGTGAAAACTGACCTTTTCCAGTCCTGTGGCCATTGCTGAGTTTTCCAAATTTGCTGGCATATTGAGTGCAGCACTTTCACAGCATCATCTTTCAGGAGTTGAAATAGCTCACCTGGAATTCCATCACCTCCACTAGCTTTGTTTGTAGTGATGGTTCCTAAAGCCCAGTTGACTTTGCATTCCAGGATGTCTGGCTCTAGGTGAGTGATCACATCATTATCTGGGTTATCTGGGTTATCATGGTTATCTGGGTCATGAAGATCTTTTTTGTATAGTTGTGTGCATTCTTCCCACCTCTTCTTAATATCTTCTGCTTCCGTTAGGTCCATACCGTTTCTGTCCTTTATTGTACTCATCTTTGCATGAAGTGTTGCCTTGGTACCTCTAATTTTCTTGAAGAGATCTCTAGTCTTTTCCATTCTATTATTTTCCTCTATTTCTTTGCATTGATCCCTGAGGAAGACTTTCTTATCTCTTCTTGATATTCTTTGGAACTCTGCATTCAAATGGATATATCTTTCCTTTTCTCCTTTGCCTTTAGCTTCTTTTCTTTTCTCAGTTATTGGTAAGGCCCCATCAACCATTTTGCCTTTTTGCATTTATTTTTCTTGGGGATGGTCTTGATCACCACATCATGTACAATGTCACGAACCTCCGTCCATAGTTCATCAGGCACTCTGTCCATCAGATCTAATCCCCTGAGTCTGTTTGTCATTTCCACTGTATAACCATAAGGGATTTGATAGCTATAAAAAGGAACACATTGAGTCAGTTCTAATGAGGTGTATGAATCTGGGGCCTGTTATACAGAGTGAAGTGAGTCAGAAAGAAAAACAGATATCATATATTAACACATACATATGGAGTCTAGAAAAATGGTACTGATGATCCTATTTGCTGGTAGCAGTAGAGAGGCAGACATAGAGAACAGACTTGTGGACACAGCTGGGGAAGGGGAGGGTGGGGAATAGAGAGAGTCCCATGGAAACATATATATTACCTTGTGTAAAATAGATATCTAGTGGGAATTTGGTGTGTGATGCAAGGTATTCAAACCTGGTGCTCTAATGACCTAGAGGTATGGTAGAAGGGAGGTTCAAGGTGGAGGGAACATGTGTATACCTATGGCTGATTCATGTCACTGTATGTTAGAAATCAATACAACATTGTAAAGCAATAATCCTCCAATTAAAAATTAATGAATTAAAAAATCTGTTAGAGTCCTGTCCCATTTATCCCTGGGATGAGAAATGGGAAGAAGGCGAGATTCACAGCTTCATTTGGAAGTGCTGAAGGATCCCAGCCTTTCCATGGCTTAGTCACCTTTTAGTAGGTGAATAAAAGTACTCCCCCGTTCCTACCTCACACTTCTCTGTCTCCAGCCACACCCAGTCACAACCAGAGTGAGTAAAGAGAGGTGGGGGAAGAAAGAGTGCCCATAGCCTTATTGTTCTTCACTTGTTTTTCTGCATGCAGCTAATGTTTACTGAGTGCTTTCTCTAGGCCAGACAGGGTTCTAAGACCTTTGGGGGATATTAACACCAAACCTCAAAACAGTATGAAGTGGAAGCTGTCTTACTTCCTGTTTACAGATGAGGATACTGACACAGAAAGAGCAAGTAGTTAGTAAGTAGAGGAGCCAGGACTCACATCCAGGACAGGCTGAGTCCAGAGTCCCCCTCGTGCTGGGTCTCCTGTAAGCCCCTCCACAACTGCTTGAGGTGACGTTCTTAACCACCTTTGACAGTTGAGAAACTGACCCTGAGAGGGTTAAATAACTTCAAGAGTTCAGATCCCAAGACCTCCACTGCATGAGTTTTTTCCTTTAAACTTTCAGATCCAGCTTTTGTTATGTAAAATGAGGATGATATTATATACATCATAAGACTGTTAGAAGGATTAAGTGAGCTCATACCTGCAAAGTACATCGTGTAGTCCCTACCACATAATAACCAGTGCTTAATAAGTGTTCGTTCTTTTAATCATCATTATAATGCTTTGAAAAAGCACTGGAGTTTAGAAGAAAGAAACCAGAATCAAGTCAGATATTTTTATCCTCTTCTTGATTGAAGAAACTTGGCTCAGTGGCACAGGGGATTTCTTCAGAACTAAATAGTTTGTCACAGCAAAATGTGAACGTGAGCCTCCTGACAGGTTTTTGGTCCAGCTCTCTGCAAGCCACGTGAACTCTGTTGTAACCAAGATAATACTTCTTTCTCGGGAAGATGGCTTTTTTCAAGTCTCATGGACTCTTTGCAAATCCTTAATAGTTAGTTGTACATGAGGGATTTTTTTCTGTTATATTCTGGTGTCTGCTTGAGTAAGTAGCTTGGGTAGAAGAGTCAGGCAGATCTACGTTGGTGACTAGGCTTCACTGTTTACAAGCTTGTGACTTGTGCAAAAGACTACACTTCCCAGAGCTTTCATGTGTGAAACGGTGACAAGATTCCCCGTTTTTGTTGAAGATTCTGAAGGTCAAATAAGAGTTTTAACACGCAGCACACCTCATACATCTCTATTGTTAATGAGAGGGTGGATTTGGGCGAGAAAGAGATTGTGCTTAGCCTGAAAATCCAGAGCAGAGCAGAACCCCAGCTGTAAATTAAAGGTTTCCAGCAAGTTCCTGGACTGTGAGGGCAGGGTGCAGTAGGAGCAGGAGCACAGGGTAGAGAACAGAGGGAGCTGAAGGGAAATGTTTCTGGGCTGACTATCACAGCCACTCAGTTTCTCATCAGTCCTTTCTCCTCCTCCCAGCTCTGCCCTCTCGGGGTAAAGCCCTTCTCCACATGAGGAGCCAGGATGAAGAGGTGATGGGCATCGAACTTCTTAAAGCCATGTCCCTGGTTAGTATTCCCTTTGTTGTCCTAAAGTACTAGCTTGCTTTTCAGGATTGTGGCAGGTTTATTTTCTTCTGAAAATTGGAACATTGGGATTTAAGGAAGTGGAGAAGGCAGTGGCAGCCCACTCCAGCACTCTCGCCTGGAAAATCCCATGGACGGAGGAGCCTGGTGGGCTGCAGTCCATGGGGTCACTACGAGTTGGACACGACTGAGCGACTTCACTTTCACTTTTCACTTTCATGCATTGGAGGAGGAAATAGCAACCCACTCCAGTATTCTTGCCTGGAGAATCCGAGGGACGGGGGAGCCTGGTGGGCTGCCGTCTATGGGGTCGCACAGAGTCGGACACGACTGACACGACTTAGCAGCAGCAGCAGCGGAAATGGTAGATCAGTTCAGTTCAGTTGCTCAGTCATGTCCGACTCTTTGCAACCCCATGGACTGTAGCACGCCAGGCTTCCCTGTCCATCACCAACTCCCAGAGCTTACTTAAACTCATGTCCATCAAGTCAGTGATATTTCTACGTAAATGCAATCAGCTGTTCTTTTTAATTGAAAATATCTTAAGTGGTTGAAAACAAAACTAATAGCTTAGGTTTGCTGAGCAGAACAGGACTTGAACATAGGTGTTCTGGCTTCAGAGACCATATGTGAGAGAATATACTTTCTAGTCTTCACGTAAGCTCTGTTGTCTTATAGCTGTGCTATCTCATGTGTAACCTTTCTCATGCCCATGAGACACATGTTTTGGCTGACATATCAGCCCGCTGCAGATGTTGTTGTGCACACAGAACAACTCCTTATGAATCCCATGTGATCCTTGGCTGACCTCAAAGAAGTAGTGTACACGCGCATTCCATTTCCCTCAGATGTTTGCCTTTGTGCTTGATTTCCGGTTTTTGTCATACTCCGCTGAGCGCTGTCAGATGAGCTTCTAATAAGCATGCTCTCAGCAGTTTCCTCAGGGGGTGGTTCTTCCATGAGCTCTCCCTGCACACTCTCATAGCCCTGTGTGTTTATGAGAATTATTTCTGTGTGACACCACCACAGCCATGTAACTACCACAACATACTGAAACTAGTAGAAATATAAGCAGAGCTTTCATTGAAATATTAAACCGAATGTTTCACCTCTTTCTGGCCTCCTCTGCTTTTATTCCCATCTTTCCTTCATCATTATCATCGATAACAATTCTTGAGTACTTAGCCTGCACTGTGCCTGTTACTTCATTTAATTCTCACAGTGCTGCTCTAAGGTACGTACTGAAATCATTCCCATTCTTTTAGGAGGGAAATCTTGAAGGACGAAGGGGTTCATCAACTTGGCATAGATCACCCAGCTGGCCAGTGCCAGAGTCTGAACTCTTTGACTAATCTGACCTTTTCCTCTGGTCTTATTCAAGACTGGTGTATATTTAAAACTCATTCTAAGATATTGATATAATTGAAATCACTAAAAGAGGAACGGAAAATATCCCATCAACCCTAGAATCAGCCTCACTTCATGGTTGGTTATAAATTCAGCTCACATAACAAAACCCAGGTTGCTTGTCATGTGCTTATCTTGTATGATCTCTCCTGATCCTTCTCAGCACATTATCAAAAAACAGTTTGCCGAATGAGTTCTCTCCTAATCCAAATATATTTGTATTTCAAAAGAGAATAGTATTACTAGGCATTTTTTCTTTCATCTTTTAGGCATACCTCAGTATCTCAAGAACACTAAGATTTCTTAGAATATATTGTGGAGCTTGAAGTCATGCTCATCAGGTCAGCCTCATTCCTTGAAACTTTCTATTGCAGTCCCAGAGCTCTTTTGTTTCTCCATGTAGAAAAGTGAGCTAACTTCTAACATATAAAATAATTTACTGCTTCATAATATTCTAGGGTTTTATTTGTTTTGTTATGTTGTGTTTTTGGCTGCACTGCACGGCATGCAGGATCTTAGGGATTGAACGCATGTCCCCTGCAGTGGGAGGATGGAGTCTTAGCAACTGGGCTACCAGGGACATTCCCATGATTGCTGTCGTTGTCCAGTCACTAAGTTGTGCCCTGCTCTTTGTGACCCCATGGACTGCAGCACACCAGGCTTCCTTGTCCTTCACTGTCTCCTGGAGTTTGCTCAAATTCATGTGAATTGAGTCGGGGATGCTTTCTAACCATCTCATCCTCTGTCATCCCCTTCTCCTCCTGCCCTCAATCTTTCCCAGCATCAGGGTCTTTTCCAATGAGTTGGCTCTTTGCATCAGGTAACCAAAATTCCGATGATACTCTGTTTTGAATGCAGTCAACATTTTTTCATGTGAGAGTATCTCCTCACACCATAAAATGCTTTAAGAGCAGAAAGCATCTCTGTATTTTTCTTTTTCCTAATATGTACAGTGTAACTAGGCAGAAAAGCTGTTCAGTTCAACTGACTACTTGATCTCTATCATTTAGACTCCCCACTGCAATTACTCACCCAGTTTTTTTTTCCCTCACTTATAACCCTAGAGCCAGCTAAGTCAGGGGATGAACACTAATTGTGCAAGAGGACATTTGTGTCGTTTCAGGATGCAGTGACTTTCAGGGATGTAGCCGTCGACTTCTCCCAAGATGAGTGGGAATGGCTGACTCTTGCTCAAAGGGCTCTGTACAAGAGAGTGATGTTAGAGAACTACAGCAACCTGGCTTCACTGGGTGAGAACATATGCCTCCTCATATCTCCCCTTAGGAGTCTCTCCGCCTCAGTGGTCTCAGGTCCTCATCAACATTTTCCTACAGTGTTTCTCTTCTCTCAGTACCATGTAGCTCTGGAGCACCCGCAGCATAGGTCATCTTCTTCTTTTCTCTTACGTGCAGGTCTTTGCGTTTCTAAACCAGATGTGATCTCCTTACTGGAGCAAGATAAAGAGCCCTGCACGATGAAAGGAGAGTTGACAGGAGGCCCGTGCGCAGGTAAGTGCAGGACGACTCGAGCTAGGAAAGCAGTGCTAAAGGTGTTTCTTCCCTCGGATGCTTGTTGGAAAATACCTTTCAGAGTACTTTCCCAAACTGAAACTTTTTGTTCTACAGCTGTTTTTTTGTACCGTTTTAAATTGTGTGGACAGAGGAGCCTGTTGGGCTACGGCTGGGCACACACGCACACACAGCCTTTTGCTTGCTTGTTTATGTTTGGCTGTGCCGGTTCTTCGCTGCTGCGCCGCAGGCTTCCTGGCTGCAGTGCGCAGGGGCTGCCCTTCACGGCCGTGCGCGGGCCTCTCACTGGGGTGGCTTCTCTTGCCGCGGAGCACGCGCTCCAGGTGGGCGGGCTCTAACAGTCACGGCCGGGGCCTAGTGGTTGTGGAGTGCAGGCTGAGTTGCCCTGCATCATGTGCGATTTCCCGACCAGGGATCGACCACGTCCCCTGCGTTGGCAGTCCAGCTCTAAACCACTGGACTGCCAGGGGAGTCCCCTACTAGTATGTTTTTAGTGGGTCTTTGCTTCTCTTCCCCACTGGTACAACATGCCACCTTTACCTTTACTGATTTTCTGAACTCTGTTGTGTTCCATTGATGTTTACCTAGTTCTGCTCAAGTACTATGTTGTTATAATTATTCCTGATTTTGAGCCATTTTTTAATTCTTCACACAGGTTTGTGTCTAGTTTTTCAAACTTGTTTAAATATTTTCCTTCCTTTAAAATGTGACTTACCAAGTTAGCCAGTATATAGCTATGTTTTTCTCTCTGCTTTTAATCATTTTTCTCTTTGTTGTTTCTTTTTTATTGTTGTTATTTCTTTTTGTTTTGCTGTCTGTGCTTCTTCATTCCCCCTTCACACCACTGCACCCCTTGAATTGAAAAAGTTTAGTGCTAAAAGTTGTTAATTTTATGACTTCATGTATTTTTTAATTTGCATTTTAAAACTCATCCACTTGAGATTCAAATAACATCTTTTGATACCCATATGAAAGATGAAGAAATTAACTCACTAATGTTATCTCCTTCCTTCCTCATTGTCTTCTCCCTTTTACTGTACTTACTAGAATTTTTTGGCTCAGGTTACTTTCTTCAGTTTATTAGTTTTTTTACCCTGTCCTGCTTAAAAGCTGGTTTTCTGGTTTAGAGCAATAGATGAGAGCCTGTGGACATATGCTGTAGGGAAATGAGCTTAAAGTGAGGAGGTTAGTTTATTCTGAGGCTTGTTGTGTGGCCTTTTCCTGCTTTCAGTTCTCAGAGTTTCAAGAATTGGATGTTGGTAGATCACTAAAACTATATGTTAATAAACAATAAATAAATTTTAAATGAATTAAGCATTCAATTCAAGATATTAGAAAAAACAATGACCCTCAGGACAACTGAAATAAGTTATACATAGTGATTTATATTGCTAGAGATAAAAGTATATAAACTGTCAGGACAAATGAGAGAAGACACAGGGAAAGAAATAATGGTAAATGATGCCTAAGTACTTAAAAGAATCACATGAATCCATTTTTGAAACTCAGCTATCTGTAAACAATTGGAAAATCTGAATGAAATGGATGATGCTTTATGAGACTATAATTACCAGAACTGACACCAGAGATAGAAAATTTGAACAGACCGGGTACCACTAAAAATATGTAGGAAGTCACTTAAGAACTGCCTCCTCCCAAAAAAGAAGCAATTAACCCCAAATAGTTTCACACAGTAATTATATAAAGCTTGTAAAGAAAAAAATCATTGTTTGAAGTTTTAGCATCTCAAAAAAGGGAATTATTAATGCAATAATAAATATTGGTGCAATATCTTAAATAAAAAGTCATGTTGAAATAATATACCATAGCCAAGGAGGGTTTATTCTAGAAATGCAAAGATGGTCACACCACCTAACTTGAAGAACTGTCAAAAACATGTCCCTTTATAGGCTTCGGCGACTGTTATGATTCACATGGCTTTGTTTTGCAAGTTTCTGTTCTTCAAGCATTAAATAAAGGAGACATTTGCTTTCTTAATATCTTCCAGACTTGGAGTATGTGTGGATGAAAAAGGAATTATCTCTAAACCAGGACATCTATGAGGAACAATTATCTCAAGCAATGATAATGGAAAGACTTACAAGCTATGACCTTGAATGTTCCACATTAGGGGAAAACTGGAAATATGAAGACCTGTTTGAGAGGGAGCTGGTAAGTCCAAAGACACATTTTAGGCAAGAGACAGTCAGTCATATAGATACCCTTATTGAGAAAGGAGACCACTTTAATAAATCTGGGACAATTTTTCATCTGAATACATTATGTTATATAAAACAGGTATTTCCCATCAAAGAGAGAACATGTAATTTTGACACAGATAAGAAAAGCTTAAAGACACATTCCTTTGTGCAAAAAGACAAGCAGGTCTATGGAGAAAAGAAACTTTTGAAATGTAATGACTGTGAGAAAACTTTCAGCAAAATCTCAACTCTTACTCTTCATCAGAGAATTCATACTGGAGAGAAACCCTATGAATGTCTCGAATGCAGAAAAGCTTTTAGCCAGAGTGCCCACCTTGCTCAGCATCAGAGAATCCACACAGGAGAAAAACCCTTCAAATGTACTGAGTGTGGGAAAGCATTCAGCCAGAATGCCCACCTCAGTCAACACCAGAGAGTTCACACTGGAGAGAAACCTTATCGGTGTCAGCAGTGTAACAAAGCCTTCAGCCAGCGTGCACATCTTGCCCAACACCAGAGGGTTCACACTGGAGAGAAACCCTATGAGTGTGTCGAGTGTGGGAAGGCCTTCAGTGATTGTTCATCCCTGGCTCATCACCGAAGGATTCACACTGGAAAGAGGCCCTACAGATGCACTGACTGTGGGAAGGCCTTCCGGCAGAACGCTTCTCTTACACGTCATCGAAGGTATCGTCACACTGGAGAAAAGCCCTTTGATTGTGTTGACTGTGGGAAAGCTTTCACCGATCACATAGGGCTTACTCAGCATCAGAGAATTCACACTGGAGAGAGACCCTACAAATGTAACGTGTGTGGGAAGGCTTTTAGCCATGGCTCCTCCCTGACCGTCCATCAGAGGATTCACACAGGAGAGAAACCCTATGAATGCAGTGTCTGTGAGAAAGCCTTTAGCCATCGTGGCTCGCTCACTCTTCATCAGAGAGTCCACACTGGAGAGAAACCCTATGAGTGTGGGGAATGTGGGAAAGCTTTTCGGCAGAGCACGCACCTTGCCCACCATCAGAGAATTCACACTGGGGAGAAACCTTACGAATGTAAGGAATGCAGCAAGACCTTCAGCCAGAATGCTCATCTCGCACAGCACCAGAAGATACACACTGGAGAGAAACCATATGAATGTAGGGAATGTGGGAAGGCCTTCAGTCAGATTGCTCACCTTATTCAGCACCAGAGAGTTCATACTGGCGAGAAGCCTTACGGATGTTTTCAATGTGGGAAGGCCTTCAGTGATGGCTCCTATCTTGCTCAACATCAGAGACTTCACACTGGCAAAAGACCCTATGCATGTCTCGAATGTGGGAAGGCATTCAGACAGAGGGCATCCCTGATCTGTCACCAAAGGTGTCACACGGGCGAGAAGCCTTACAAATGCAACATCTGTGGAAAAGCCTTTAGTCATCGTAAATCCCTTACTCTGCATCAGAGAATTCACACAGGAGAGAAACCTTACGAGTGTAAGGAATGCAACAAGGCCTTCAGCCAAATTGCCCATCTGACGCTGCACAGGAGAATTCATACTGGAGAAAGGCCGTATGAGTGTAAAGCATGTGGAAAAGCGTTCAGGCAGACTGTACATCTTGCTCACCATCAGCGGATTCATACTGCAGAGTCGTCCTCAGTGCTTCCCTCCCCTTCCTACCACCATGGCCTCCAGTTTCAATCTTCTAAACATTTCTAGACTGTATCGCTTTTTTCCAGCGCATTCCAAGATGCAGCCATCTCATTTGGATTTCTGCATAGCGTTACAACCCTATGTCCTTTTGCTCCCCTCAGGTGCATTTTTAACACTGTAGCCAACTGAATCTTTTAAAAATAAAGAGTTTTTTCATGTTACTTTTCCCTTTAAAACACTTATTTTGAAAAATATATTAGGTAATCCACTTAGAGCATTTACCATGCTCTCCTAGACTTACAGTTAGTGCCATTAAGGTAGAGTTTTCCTTACAGGGATGTTCAGCTACAAGTGTAATCAGCCAGTAGGTCAAGATTAAGGAACCTAAGATTTTAGAGTAGACAGAGAACTCTTCACTCTCCCTGTAGGTCGGAAAGATGAGCACATTCAGAACTGAAAGATTCTGTGATATTCAAGGTAACATGGTGGCTTGCTCTTCCTTCTGTATGAATGAATAAAAAGACATCTACTGGAGGAAGAAATGGCAGCCCAGTCCATATTCTTGCCTGGGAAATTCCATGGACAGAGAAGCCTGGTGGGCTACAGTCCATGTGGTTGCAAAAGAGTCAGACAGTATACAGCGACTAAACAACAACCACCTTTAGCAGAATAAGGCTTTTAAAAAAGGAGACATCTAGCATCATTGATGAGGAAATCTCACCTCACCTGGCACTTAGAAGTGAGACTAGGCCAGTTAGAACAAAAACATTTGATAGAATGTGGGACTTGCCAGGGGAGAGTATTAAAAATAAACTAACATGAACCAGCTAGAAAACTTGAGTAGGTTAATAGCCATGAAATAAACTACAAAAGATAGTTCAAAACTTTCAACTGTGGGAAAGTACCACAGACAATTCCTGTGATACTGAATTGTTCTAGCATATAAAATAAATACAGTAAAGCTTCCCATCTTGTTCCGTGAGATTGACAAGACAAATACCAAAACAGGAAAACATATATATTGCAGTTGGCTTATGAATGTAGATGTTAAATATTTTTATTAAAAAGAGGAAATGAAAAGATAGACATGTCTCTGTATAGACATACTGAGTCTGGCAAAGACATTTCTTCCCAAGTTAAATACGTGAATTCACTTGTATTCCAGTAGAAGTCCAAATGTGTAAGTTGACAGGCTCATTTTGACCATCTATGTGGTATTGTGATATAGCAAGAATATAGTTCTGTAATATTCATTAAGTTAAGATTAGTCCCAGGCACTGTTTTGGGTGCTGGGGATGTATCAAGGTGCAAAATGTACCAAAAAAAGTTTGATCTTGCAGATCTAGTGGGAAAAAGCAAACTAAAATTTGAAGTGCAATACTATATCATAAGTATGTGATGTGTACCGTGATGCCACGTGATCTAAAGCGGGATCCAGGGGAATCCAGGGTGCTGGCAGGGGATGCCTTACTACCCCAGAACATATGGGCATTAGAGCCAAGGAGTGAGGGAAGAACTAGAAAAAAAGTCAGCCACAAAGGACAGAATGAGAATAATTGTGATAGTCTCAAAGTGGATAATTACGATGCTTTGAGTGTTTCAGGGAGAACTGATGGTTTAACAAGGTTCATGAGAGTTCTTTTCACCCATTGTGAATCGTGGTTTAGAGGCTGTTAGAGGTTTTTGTTTTTATTGTTTTCCTTTATATGTATTTGGCTGTGCTGGGTCTTAGTTGCAGCATGCAGAATCCTCAGTTGCAGCATAAGGGATCTAGTTCCCTGACCAGGGATCAAATGTTTTCGTTTTGTTTTGGCAGCAGTCTTACTGAGCTGTGACTCGCCCATTAAAGTATATGATTCAAGGAATTCCCTGGCAGTCCAGTGGTTAGGACTCAATACTTTCACTGCTGTGAGTGTGTGTGTGTGTGTGTGTGTGTGTGTGTGTGTGTGTGACTTTTCTAAGTTCAGGGTTGTGTAACCATCACCTAAACAGAGATCCCCTGCCCTTCAGTGGATGCTCTTACTCCAGGTGGAGAACACATACCTGGAGCACTGCATACATCTGGAGGCTCCTGGAGCATCCGGAGCTCTCCTCTTTCCTCTCGGCTGCCGCCTAAGGCCATGTGAGGGGGGCTCGTGTCCGGAGGACACAACCACTGGAAAATGGAGTTTGGGGCTTCCTCTTTACTTTGGCATAGAGGTTAGGAGATGGGTGGTCTTACCAAGAGCATGTGGAGATTTTTGATTGCCCTTATATATGATAAAAGGGATTTTTCATTTCAGTGGGGCAAAGGCAGATTCATCAGATGGCCTTGGGACAGTTAGCTCTCTGGAAAAATGTAGATGTATGCTTTGCACCTGATGAAGTTCTGACGGATTAGAGAGCTAAATGTACAATACTAAAGTACAAGAAAAACAATATTTCTGTAACCTTGGTTTGAGGCACACTGTGATAAGCATTACACATAACGCAGGAGGTGACATCAAACTGAGGAACACTTCTGTGTGAAACCATCAGTTAAGAGATAAAGGAAATGGAGAAGGAAATGGCAACCTACTCCAGTATTCTTGCCTGGAAAAATCCATGGACAGAGGAGTCTGGCGGGCTGAAGTCCATGGGATTACATGACTGAGCATGTGTGCACGAGGGTGGAGGGAGATGGGTTTGTAGCAATAAACTGGTAGAACTAAAAAAAAAAAAAGATAAAGACTGAAAAAAAAATGTTTACAACAAATATGACAAAGGGCAATACTCCCTGATGTTAAAACAGCAAAAGAAAATTACCCGCTATCATTAGTAATCAAGGCAATGCAAAATAAAGTGATAGTTATAATCTACTTTTTTTCCCCAATAGATTGATTTAAACCATAGAAGAGTGATAATGAAATCCAGTTTTGGTGAATGTGTGAAAAACAAGGCAACTTCATTTCCCATTATATAAATTGCTATATAGATATAGACCATTTGAATCAATATTCCTCAGAAATCAAAGTGTACAAAGGTAGGTAAATGTATAATGGGAAAAATTTTAATGATAAACTTAGCAATTTAAGGTCATGGGCAAATGGGTAAGTTAATTACGCTGAATTCATTCAATAGAATTACATGCAACAGTTGAAAAAAATGTGTATATAGTCATAAAAGATAGTCGTGCTATATTAAATGAAAAGCATTTTTTCAGACCTGTAGTCTAGTGTGAACTCATAAAAATAAATCCCTAAATACATGTTTTTCTGTTTTTCTCTGCCCAGTTTTCCTTGCCTTTTGCTGTAATCTCCTTTTCCTTTGAGTAGCTGGCCATACCCTGTGCTATAGTTGAGTACATGAGGAAGCAAGTAACTCAGACATACCTGCACAGAACACAGAGTGTCTCACTTTCCCCCACCTCCAGTACCTTTCCCCATGCCTAAGACCACTCTGCTTCTTTAACCCAAAATATCTCCAGCCCCTCCCCTTAGGGAGGCAGATGCAATGTTCTCCCAGCTCCTTGCTTGGCTGCCTAGGAATAAACCTTTTCCTTGTTGCAGACCTTGTCTTTCTTGCTGTGCCTTGGGCAAATGAACCTGGTTAGGTAACAACAGATGTCATCCTTACAGGAACCAGATAAATGGTACACTAGATCTCTATGATTTGTTATTATTTTTTTTTTTTACAGCTGCATGTGTATCTACACCTGTGAAAATATTTAATGGAAGTCATTAATGACTTAAGACTAGCTGACTCTTCACATTTCTGTGGCCACCCAGACATTTCAGCAAATGCTTTTGTGCTCGGCTTTGTGATTTACGGTGTAAGAGGCCCAGCACCCCCATGGTGCTTCTGTGCCGCCTCTCTTGTCTGTACCACAGTCTCATCTGGAAGCTTGGTTGTGAGGATTAAACACGTTCTTAAGTCATCAAAACGCCAACAACAGGAGCTGGCATATAAGTTCAGTTGCTCAGTCATATCTGACTCTGCGACTCCATGGACTCAGACAGTTCATGGAGTTCTCCAGGCCGGAATACTCGAGTGGGTAGCCTTTCCCTTCTCCAGGGGATCTTCCCAACCAGGAATCAAACCCAGGTCTCCTGCATTGCAGACAGATTCTTTACCAGCTGAGCCACAAGGGAAGACCAAGAATACTGGAGTGGGTACCCTATCCCCTTCTCCTGCGCATCTTCCTGACCCAGGAATCGAACCTGGGGGTCTCCTGCATTGCAGGGGGGTTCTTTACCAACTGAGCTATCAGGGAAGCCATAATAAAAAGGGTGAATACTGTTTTTTTCTTATGATCATTTG
>SNSB01087876.1:43774-54338 GCA_012922965.1 Capreolus pygargus | reverse complement strand
CACATTTTTACAGTGTTGCAGCTCGTTCTTATTGTTGAATGAAACCATGTCTCAGGGGGTTGTTGGCTTTTTGTTTGTTTGTTTTCTTTGCTGCATTATGTGGCCTGTGGACCTTAGTTCCCCAACTAGGGATCAAACCCATGCACCCTGCAGTGGAAGCACAGATTCTTAACCACTAGACCACCAGAGACACCCCTCAGTTTCTGTTTTCTGTCCATCTCACAGGCCTGTCCAAATTTCAGCACTTCTCCAGAATGTGTAATTGTGCTCTACCTAAAGAAAGCCCTGGGTGTGAACATTGAGACTTTCAAAAGAGAAGTTAGAAAGTTCTTCTTTGATTGACAGGAATTCTTTTAAGCTTTAACAGAAGGTTTTCTTATAGAGTTCCTTGAAATAGTGAGTTCTTTACTTACCATATAATTTACGTTGTAGAAATTTGGTGTGGACATTTTCTGGGCACTCCTGTCACCAGGCACATGACACATCCTTATTTCTCTCAGGACTCCTTAATATTAAGATGATATGCTTAGTCTTGTTTTTTCACCATATTTGTGTATATGAAAAGGCCAAACCTGCAACAATAATACCTTCTTTTTTTTCTTCTTAAAGAAATCAGACCCCATTGTATTTGAGGGCGGCAAGGGGAAGCATTGGCCCAAGTTTCAGCAGATATGAGCTACAGGCTCCACTCAGTGAGATGGCTCAGGTACTAGAACGAACAGCAGGCTTGGAGCCAGGAGATGTGTGTTTGGATCTCATCTACAAATATTTCCTTTGTTATAAGATAGCATTTAAATCTTCTTTCCCCTAGTTCAGTAGAGCAGACACTTCCACTGTCTCTCACTTCGTGATTCTCTTTGCTGACCGTGTGATTCTCTGGATCTCAGTTTCCATATCTGTAAAGTGGGGCTAATGGTACTAATTTTGATCCTTTATCAATTAAAAAAATCAAAAGTGAGTTTGTCAAGCTCCTGAAGACTGAACTTGAGAGTACCTCACTTATACAGCTTTCTTCTAAATCAGTATTCTTTGATACCTAATTTTTTATTCATAATCTTGAATCTACCAGAGTTTCTTAAGGAGGAGGGTCCTCAATGTTGATGTCCATCAGGATGATACAACTTGAGTCTGTATCCAGAGAGAATACATAAGGAAGTTCTCTCTTAGGGCTCCAGAGCTGAAGGTTGGGGTTGTAGTTCTTTCATGTAAGGCTTTCCCCTCTAATTAAATGCATATATTTCTGGAATGGGAAGCACACAAAGTCTTACCTGTAGTTTATTCTCTAGAGTGTGCAAGTTAGAACTTTTCCTGAGAGCAGGTTTTGACAGACAGGGAAAGAAAAGAAAGTATAAAATGTGAGACCCTAAAATGAGTGAGAAAGAATCCATAAAGAAAAAGGAGGGCAATAGCCAAGGCGGCTCAGGCAGTGACCTAACAGAAAGGATGTGGCCATGGTCCCAGTGTAGGACTCTGGAAACCTGTAGCTGCTGGACCTGAGGTGAGGTCTGGAGGTTCTAAGGGAGGGGTGGGAAGTCATAACAACCAAATGCAGACAAAGCATTTCTCTTTGGGTGGCAAGATATTTTCCTTTTTGGTATGGGTATACTTTTATTTTCCTCCAGTTATAAAATAGACCTAAATTGGCTCTATCAGCACTTTTTTTCACATTTGAAAAATATTTTACATTTCAAAGCAAAGAGGGTAGAGATGGAATCCGAATTCATGCTTCCCTGTAAGTAAAACAATGCAAAACATGTTAATCTCAGCTCACCTACAAGAGGCCTCGGGTGCCCAGTGACAACTGCATTTACATTTTTGGCCTTGTGTCAGAGTAAAAGGAAAGACCAATGTACACCTGCTGAGTGTCCTCTGTCTTTCCGCCCAGATCCAACTTTGGTCTTGTTTTCTCAGCTCTGCAACCCTGTCTTCTGTCCTGCAGTGATTCTGTCGCTGAGCCCTCCAGGTCAAACACCCAGGTAACATCTTAGCCTTCATGTCTGTGTTTCCCTGGAGGAGGGAAACAAGCACTCCGTCTCCCTTCCAGGTGCCAAGGTGACAGGGAACTCAAGAGAGACCCAGAGAGACGATGTCCTTTCTACTTCTGGTGAGCATTCTGAGCATTTTGTTTAGAGGGTCAAGAACTTGACCTTTGACATAGAAAACAAATTAAAATATGTGTACATGTTAGTCCCAAACTCCTAATTAGCAACCCCCCCCCCACTAGCACCCTTTCCCCTTTGGAAAGGGTTTTCCAAGTTTGTTTTCTATGTCAAAGATCAATCTCTTGACCCTTTAAACAAAATGCCCAGGACTTCCCAGGTTGTCCAGTGGTAGAGAATCTGCCTGCCAATGCAGGGACACCAGTTCGAACCCTGATTTGGGAAGATTCCACGTGGTGAAGGCAACTAAGCTGGTACACCACAACAATAGATAACCAACAAGGACCTATTATATAGAACAGGGAGCTCTACTCAATATCTTGTAATAACCAATAAGGGAAAAGAATCTGAAAAAAGAATATATATAACAGAATCACTTTGCTGTGTATCTTAAACTAACACAACATTGTAAATCAACTATGTTGTTGTTGTTTAGTTGCTGCATCGTGTCCGATTCTTTGCAGCGCATGGACTGCAGCACACCAGACTCCTCTGTCCTTCATTATCTCCTGGAGTTTGCTCAAATTCATGTCCAGTGAGTCAGTGATGCTGTCTAACCATCTCATCCTCTGCCACCCTCTTCTTCTTTTGCCTTCAATCTTTCCCAGCATCGTGGTCTTTTCCAGTGAGTCAGCTCTTCGAGTCAGGTGGCCAAACTATTGGTGGCCACCAATGAATATTCAGGACTGGATTCTTTTAGGATTCACTGGTTTGATCTCCTTGCAGTCTAAGGGACTCTCAAGAGTCTTCTTTAGCACCACAGCTATACTTCAATTTAAAAACAAAGAGAGACTGACCTTTAATTGATTATAGTAATATATATGCCTAGCTTTGAATGTTAACTATATGTCAGGCCCTTTGCTAAGCACCTCCTGTATATTTTTATCCTCACAACAACCCTGGGTAGGAGGAATTTCACATGGGGAAACTGAAATTGGATAGATTAAGTGACTTGCTCTGATGTGGAATTTGAAACTGGGGAGTCTGGCCCCTGTTTCCAGCCTCTGTGCTATAGCAGGAAAAGGAATAGAAGAGGTACCACCCTGAGTCTCGCCACTTTGTGGTTATGCAGTTCTCAAGAGTGACCAGTCTCCATCATCCTTTGTAGGATTTACACAGTACAAACTAAAAATGCCTCCTGGATTAATTTTGGTAGCCCACACCTTACCACCCTCCTCCTCTTCTCCTGCCATCAGTCCCTGTCTGTTCAGGGAATGTTAACTCAGGTTATTATTAGCCGAAGAATAATTATAGCTATAAATATAAAATTAATGTATGTAAATATATTACTACCTCTCTCCTGCCCTTAATCTTGTCTACAGTGTTATCATAAAGGGGCATTTTACTGTCTTCAACCTAATCTCTGATAGGCTGAATAGAGTTTTTATGGATTTGATGTGGATGGGGCACAAATACTTAGTACAACAGAGATTGTAGGTGTTTTTTTGTGTTTGTTTTTAGAAATGGTTGTACCTGGTCTATGAAAGAGATGCTACTAACCCCTTCATCAATGAATGCTTTTCTAGACTGTTTTCCTGGCACCCTTTTGGAATAATGACAGGTGTGTGAGATGGCCTGTTGAGACAGGGTTGAAGAAATGCTTTTGGAACAGTGCAAAACTAACTGCACCCCCATATGCCCCATACAGAAAATCTTGGCTCCATTAGCACTGTTCTATAAGGGAGGTAACTGAAAAAAAAATGTTAAGTTGCTCAGTCATGTCGAACTCTTTGCAAACCCATGAGTGGTAGCCTGCTGGGTGGCTCTGGCCATGGCATTTTTTCAGGCAAGAATATTGATTTGGGTTGTCATTCCCTCCTCCAGGGGATCTTTCTGACTTATATCAGAGGCCCAAAGGGAAACCCCCACAGTGACTAGAAAAATAGTTAACAATAATAAGACCTGACCTCTACTTAAAGCTTTCTATAGGTTCCAAAAAGATCTTAATGACCCAGATAACTACAAAGGTGTGATCACTCACCTAGAGCAAGACATCCTGAAATTCGAACTCAAGTGGGTCTTAGGAAGCATCACTATGAGAAAAGCTAGTGGAGTGATGGAATTCCGGTTATTTCAAATCCTAAAAGTTGATGTTGTGAAAGTGCTGTACTCAATACACCAGCAAATTTGAAAATCTCAGCAGTAGCCACAGGACTGGAAAAGGTCAGTTTTCATTCTAATTCCAAAGAAAGACAATGCCAAAGAATTTTCAAACTACAGCACAAATGCACTCATCTCACACACTAGCAAAGTAATGCTCAAAGTCCTCCAAGCAAGACTTCAACAGTATGTGAACTGAGAACTTTCAGATGTTCAAGCTGGATTTAGAAAAGGCAGGAAAACCAGAGATCAAATTGCCAACATCCGTTGGATCATAGAAAAAGCAAGAGAGTTCCAGAAAAATATCTACATCTGCTTCATTGACTACGCCAAAGACTTTGACTGTGTGGATTCCAACAAACTGTGGAAAATTCTTAAAGAGATCAGAATACCAGATCACCTTACCTGCCTCCTGAGAAATCTGTATGCAGGTCAAGAAGCAACCGTTAGAACCAGACACAGAAAAAAGGACTGACTCCAAATTGGGAAGGGAGTACATCAAGACTGTATACTGTCCCTGCTTATTCAACTCATATGCAGAGTACATCATGTGAAATGCTGGGCTAGATGAAGCAGCAACTATAAGCATGATTGCTGGGAGAAATATCAGTAACCTCAGATACACAGATGATACTATCCTTATGGCAGAAAGTGAAGAAGAACTAAAGAGGCTCTTGATGAAAGTGAAAGAGAAGGGTGAAAAAGCTGGCTTGAAGCTCAACATTCAAGAAATGAAGATCATAGCATCTGGTCCCATCACTTCATGGCAAATAGATGGGGAAACAATGAAAACAGTGAAAGACTTTATTTTCTTGGGCCCTAAAATCACTGCAGATGGTGACTGCAGCCCTGGAATTAAAAGACACTTGCTCCTCAGAAGAAAAGCTATGACCAACCTAGACATCATAGTAAAAAGCAGAGACATTACTTTGCCGACATAGGTCTATCTAGTCAAAGGTATGGGTTTTCCAGTAATAATCCATGGATATGACAACTGGATCATAAAGAAGGCTGAAGGCCAAAGATTTGATGCTTTTGAACTGTGTTGTTGGAGAAGACTCTTGAGAGACCCTTGGACTGCAAGGAGATCCAACCAGTCCATCCTAAAGGAAATCAGTCCTGAATATTCATTGGAAGTACTGAGGCTGAAGCTGAATCTCCAATACTTTGGCACCTGATGTGAAGAACTGATTCATTGGAAAAAAACCCTGATGATGGGAATGATTGAAGGCAGGCAGAAGGGAGTGACAGAGGATGAGATGCTTGGATGGCATCACTGACTCCATGGACATGAGTTTCAGCAAGCCCTGATAGTTGGTGATAGACAGGGAAGCCTGGCATTCTGCTGTCCATGGGGTCACAAAGAGTTGGACATGACTGAGCAACTGAACTGAGCTGATGGGTTCAGATGCTATGCTAAGCAAATTACACATACTCAGTGGTTGCTATAGATTTGAACATACTATTATGCCCACTTAACAGATGAGGAAGCTAAGGTAACAGGTAGTAAAATATTAACAACAAGATTTAAGCACAGAACCTGTTGACATTTTCATTCCTCTGACTCACCATGAGACTCAGCCAAGTGACAGTGTCCCTGTTGCTCCAGGGCCCTGGCAGGCAACTTGAAGAAGTGAGGTCAGCGGGTGCAAACCACAGGGAGCGAGGGGGCTGGAACACATGAAGAGAATACCATCTAGCCCAGGAGGAGCTGTCACTCACGATAGGTGGATGTGCAGCCCATGTGCCAGGCCTTTTGATTTGTCCAGAGTGGCCAAAAAAGCTGAAGTCCCTAAGAGATCTCTCAGTTTTTTAATGTTGGATGCTTATTTTATAAAGGCACTCTCCACGCCAAAGGCCTACCCCTGCCCCTCATGCAGAGGCTATAGGTGGCCCCCTCCTTCCTTCACTGCACTGGCTCCACACAATGTGCCCCTTGCCAGGGGTTTGCTCTCAGATATTGATCTGCTCTCTGAAAGTGATCCTGCCTGGGCTCAAACTGTCTGCTCAGCTTCATGAATGCATGCTGTTGAAGAATGGAGACAGACTCGGGGAATCCGCCTGCTTCCATGTCTCCTCCTGGTTTACTCAGCTCAGTGCGGACTGCACCTCCAAGCTTTCCCATGTCCTCTGCAGATATCAGTGTCCTCTTGGGAAAAGTTCTCCTGAGGCTTTGTACTGTACCTGGCTCTATCCATTCTTCCTCTTACCTGGTTCATTTCTCCTCTCTCCCAGTTACACAGTCAGCCTCTTGGGACAAGTCCAAAGTCTTACTGATTGCCTCTCTCTTCCCATCTTCCAAGTCTGGTCTCAGTGCTTAGTAGGTTTACCTTTCAAACATTTACTGAATTAAATTAAAAAATTGCAGTACAGATGAGGCTCATCTTCATATTCGTATTAATGACAAGGCAGGTTCAGTTGCTTTAATAAAGAACTAAAAATACAGTTACTTTGCCTATTTAAATCTGTTTTCTCATCTAGTAAGTATTATCAAACCTATAGGAATCACTTAATGGGTGTAGATTGCATAGCACAGTGCCTGATGCAGGGAAGGCAGTCAGGAGAGGTCAGTTCATCTTGTCACAGCTTTCATGATTTAATACAATTGTTGTTTAGACTCTTCAACCCCATGAACTGTAGCACTCCAGGCTTCCCTCACCTGGACTGAGGGAACTTCAACTGGAGTTGCTCACCATCAACTGGAGCTTGCTCAAACTCATGTCCATTGAGTCGAGGATGCCATCCAAGCATCTCATCCTCTGTTGCCCCTTTCTCCTCTTATCCTCAGTCTTCACCAGCATCAGGGTCTTTTCCAATGATCCAACTCTTGGCATCAGGTGGCCAGAGTATTGGAACTTCAGCTTTAGCATCAGTCCTTCCTATGAATATTCAGGGTTGATTTCTTTTAGGATTCAGTGGTTTGAATTCCTTGCAGTCCAAGGGTCTCTCAAGAGTATTCTCCAACACCACAGTTCAAAAGCATCAATTCTTTGGCACCCAGCCTTTTTTTCTGGTTCAACTGTCACAGCTATACATGACTACTGGAAAATCCACAGCTTTGACTAGACAGACTTCTGTCAGTAATGTCTCTGCTTTTTACTATGCTGTCTAGGTTGGTCATAGCTTTTCTTCCAAGGAGGAAGTGTCTTTTAGTTTCATGGCTGCAATCATCATCTGCAGTGATTTTGAAGCCCAAGAAAATAAAATCTGTCACTGTTTCCACTGTTTCCCCATCTATTTGCCATGAAATTATGGGACTAGATGCCATGATCTTTATTCTTTGAATATTTTAAGCCAGCTTTTTCACTCTCCTCTTTCACTTTTATCAAGAAGATCTTTAGTTCCTCTTCACTTTCTACCATAAGGGTGGTGTTATCTGCATATCTGAGGTTTGATTTTTCTCCAGGCAATCTTGATTACAGCTCATACTTCATCTAGCCTGGCATCTCCCATGTTGTACTCTGCATACAATTTAAGTAAGCAGGGTGACATTATACAGCTTTGATGTACTCCTTTCCCAATTTTGAACCCATCCATTTCTTCCATGTTGAGTTCTAACTATTGCTTCTTGACCTGCATATAGGTTGCTCAGAATGCAAAGAAGGTAGTTTGGTATTTCCATCTCTTTAAGAATTTTCCACAGTTTGTTGTGATCCACACAATCAAAGGCTTTATAACATGGTCAGTGAAGCAGAAGTAAATGTTTTGCTGGAATATACATCAATAAGAATCATCCATGGGTACACCCATATGCCCTCCCTCCCATCTCCCTCCTCATCCCACCCTTCAGGCTGTTGCAGAGCCCCTGTTTGAGTTTCCTGAGTCATAGAGCAAATCCCCATTGGCTATCTCTTACATGTGGTCTTGTAAATTTCTGTGGTCCTCTCTCCATGCATCTTACCTTCTCCCTCCTCTCCTCCCCCCGTGTCCTTATTGGCTTTGCTGAGCCTGTGCTCTTGTATCACATCTCCATGATGGGTAAGTGTGTTTGCATCAGGGTGGGATGGTTTCAGTAAGTTGTCTTGTGCCTGAGCCTCAGGTTTCCTTATGGGGCTGCTCTAATACCTGCTGTGAAGTTTTTATGGCAATAGGGTTGCACTTGAGGGAGGTGCTTCTGAATAGCAGTCCAAGCAACTATGAGAGAAACAGACTTCTGAGGAACAATGCAAGCTGCCTTGGGTGTGCAGTAAACCATCTGATAAGTCTGCTAACCATAAGCCCTTTCTCATTACTCTCAGGCTGGTGTTGAGCATGTCAGGGGTTGAGGTCTTCTCAGTGTCTATTCAGAAAAATGCTAAGGATGTTCCACATTGAGTAACTTTCTACCTTCTAGACTCCCTTAACCTCCAGAGAACTGTTTACAGCCAGGCCCACAGTTCTGGAATGAGGAGCCCTGGGACACAGCTGTGGAAGAATGTATTAACCAGGCCTCACCTGACCGTGCACATAACCTCTACAGCTGGTTTGCTGACAGGATCACTTGTCTTTACCACAAGAGGAAAGGTTTTGTCACAGAAGCTACTTGTCTGTCACATTTTTGTAAATCTTTTTCTATTAGTTCATTAATCCTAAGAAGTATTGCTGGCCTAAAGGATTTATGTGAGTCAGCCAGGGGTCTGCCACTGTAGTGTTGAATCACCTTCATTGCCATTTACTTCAACTCGTAGCTGAAGGGCAGAACCACAGGTTTAAAGGGCCATGGGTGTCTCACTCTAAGCATCTCTGCTGACCTTCTGCTCATTGACTGGTAAAAAGGAAATAGTAAGGGTGTGTGTGAACATCAACATTTTAGGAATAAGCAAACTAAAATTGACTAGAATGTGTTAATTTAAATTGGATGACCATTATATCTACTACTGTGGGCAAGAATCCTTTCAAAAAAATGGAGTAGCCATTATAGTCAACAAAAGAGTCCAAAATGCAGTACTTGGACACAGTCTCAAAAATAGCAGAATGATCTCTGTTTGTTTCCAAGGCAAACCATTCAATATCATGGTAATCCAAGTCTATGCCCAAGTCTGTGATGAAGAACCTGAAGTTGAATGGTTCTATGCCGACCTACAAGACCTTCTAGAACTAACACCCCAAAAAAGATGTTCTTTTCATTATAGGGGACTGGAATGCAAAAGGAGGAAGTCAAGAAACACCTGGAGTAACAGGCTAATTTGGCCTTGGAGTACAGAATGAAGCAGGGAAAAGGGTAATATAGTTTTGCCAAGAGAATGTACTGATCATAGCAAACACCCTTTCCCAACAACACAAGAGAAGACTCTACGCATGGACATCACCAGATGGTCAATACTGAAATCAGAGTGATTATATTCTTTGCAGCCAAAGATGGAGAAGTTCTATACAGTCAGCAAGAACAAGACCAGGAGCTGACTGTGGCTCGGATCATGAACTCCTTATTGCCAAAATCAGACTTTAATGGAAGAAAGTAGGAAAAACCACTAGACAATTCAGATATAATCTAAATCAAATCCCTTACGATTATATAGTGGAAGTGACAAATAGATTCAAGGGATTCGATCTGATAGACAGAGTGCCTGATGAACTATGGATGGAGGTTTGTGACATTGTACAGGAGACAGGGATCAAGACCATCCCCAAGAAAAAGACATGCAAAAAAGCAAAATGGTTGTCTGAAGAGGCCTTACAAATAGCTATGAAAAGAAAAGAAGCAAAAAGCAACGGAGAAAAGGAAAGATATTCCCATTTGAATGCAGAGTTCCAAAGAATAGCAAGGAGAGATAAGAAAGCCTTCCGCAGTGATCAGTGCAAAGAAATAGAGGAAAACAATTGAATGGGAAAGACTAGCTATCTCTTTAAGAAAATGAGAAGTACAAAGGGAACATTTCATGCAAAGATGGGCTCAATAAAGGACAGAAATGGTATGGACCTAACAGAAGCAGAAGCTATTAAGAAGAGGTGGCAAGAATACACAGAAGAACTATATAAGAAAGATCTTCAGGACCCAGATAATCACGATGGTATGATCACTCACATAGAGCCAGACATCCTAGAATGTGAAGTCAAGTGGGCCTTAAGAAGCATGGTGGGAATGCAAACTAGTACAGCCACTATGGAAAACAGTGTGGAGATCTCTTAAAAAACTGGAAATAGAACTTCCATATGACCCAGCAATCCCACTTCTAGGCATACACACCAAGGATACCAGATCTGAAAGAGACACATGCACCCCAATGTTCATTGCAGCACCGTTTGTCATAGCCAGGACATGGAAGCAACCTAGATGCCCATCAGCAGACGAATGGACAAGGAAGCTGTGGTACATATACACCATT